>JAULBS010134190.1:0-28060 GCA_032355785.1 Symmetromphalus regularis | reverse complement strand
AAAATATATTAATTTAAAAAAAAAAAAAAAAAAAAAAAAAACACCCTACCAACCGACCCTACATTTTTTTAGCATGTAATGAGAAACACATTTTTTTGTGTTGTTTTTTTAGGGGGGGGGGGTGCCTAATATGCATAATATTTAGTTCAGTGGCAGAGCTCCAGCTACAGAAGCGATTGGTCGTTAGATCGATTCCAGTTAGTGGATCCTTTGTTGTTGTTAATATGCAAAAAAGTGTGATTTTATTTCTCACCGATGGTCCACGAAATCGTATATCAAAAGCTGTGGTATGCTTTCTTTAAATCCGTGGAAAAGTGTTTATGAAACGCATTTTCTTGCTGCTGTAAACCAGTTTGTACTTATTTTTTTGAGCTTATATCCAATTACGGTTCAAGCATGTATGTATGCCCACAAAAGACTGTCAGGTCAAATGTCGGAAATTAACGTGCTCATACCAAATAAATGTTCAAGCACGCTTGTGGATACAAGGTCTGACTTACGCCGGGAATTGTATCCACTACAAGAGGGGTTAAATATGGATCTACTATTTACAATAAAGAACATTCTGGAAATTTACTTTGTGCCAAATTATGGATAATTTAGAGCGGTCGAGCTTAAAGGTGAGGTGAAGTTCGATGCAATTTGGACGGTTCTCCAAAATAATTTTATTACGACCCTTAAACATTAAATTTTGAACCAGAAATAAAAACTGAGTCCTAAATAGAACCAACGGGTAGCTGCCCTATGGTGGTGTTGCAATTCCTCGCAATTTATTGTCCTTGGCACACAACTCAGCTTCCTGTGATGTCTGTTCAGGAAAGCGGTTAGTGTTAGTAGGAGAGACTAAAACCGCTTCTGCTACTCTTACCGACAAGCAGCAAGAGATCTTTTAATAGGATTATCCAATAGCCAGTATAGCAAAAACCACTGCCTTTTATAAATATTTTATGAATAATTGTCGTTGTAAGTTATGTACACCTAACCATTGAGCCTTGCGGAACACTCACTCTGGGTTGGAGCCGATACTGATATTAAAATTCCTATTCCTTGACTGAGATTTGATCCCAGTGCCTACCAGCTGAGGGTGTGAGAGTGCAACCACTCCACCACCGGGGTCAGTTTATAAAACAGGATTAATGGGATTTTCTTGAACCTCATATGCTGAATAAACATTGAGCTGATCTGTAAAGTTTGTTTTATTTAACGACGCCTCTAGAACACATTGATTTTTATCTTATCATCGGCTATTGGACATCAATCATATTGTAATTTTTACACATTTCTTTAGAGGAAACCCGCTGCCGCCACATAAGCTACTCTTTCCGATAAGCAGCAAGGACAAGACAGTACATACCACGGCCTTTGTGGATCACTGGTTGGAACCGAAAATAGCCCAAACTGCAAATGGGTCTACTGAGAAGGATCGATCCGAGGACCGACCGCTTCACAGGCGAACACGCTACCACTTTAGCTGCATCCCGCTCCAGTGCTGATCTGTCTTTAAGCAGACATTCCTTTCCTTTTCAGAGTATTGTTTTAAGAATAACACAAAAAGAAAACGTAAACAATGTGTTTTAGGAATCAATTGTTGTTTGTTATCTCAGTTTCTTTGATCCAAAATACCTTTTTCCCTCCCTTTAATTTGTTTAAACTAAAAAAAACGTATCTCTTTGTGTAATATAATTTCAACAAACAAATAAAAAATAATTTTATTACGCCTAATTTATTATCTGC
Source organism: Symmetromphalus regularis (assembly GCA_032355785.1). Lineage (NCBI taxonomy): Eukaryota > Metazoa > Mollusca > Gastropoda > Neomphalida > Neomphalidae > Symmetromphalus > Symmetromphalus regularis. The sequence goes on along the minus strand of JAULBS010134190.1, from coordinate 26,326 downwards.
ATTTACATAGATGCCGAAAAAGACCTGAATACTAAAAAACAAGCTGATAACAGACATACAAAATGTTTTATTACTTTATAAATAGATACGACACTCTTTTTTAAACTAAACAAATAAAAACAGACGTTTTATATGCAGACAGGGTTGTATAATTACCGCCGCATTGAGCAAACTCATTGTTATGCATGGTCTAACTGAAACGATCGGCGCGTATTAAAAGGAGGAAATTACATAAAACAAATCTGTTACAAAGTTGAAGAGTGTAACGGCCTTTTTCTGTCCTTTAAGTACAACTGAACCCTGAGGGATTTTGCGTAATTATACCCAAATAACTTGATTCACACGTTCTTAAACAGTTTGTTTCAGTTTGATTGTACACGTATTGTTTTATAAATATCACGTGATATTTCAACTTTAAAATGTTAATCTTCGAATGCCTGATTTAATTTCGATGTATGCGTTAAAATGATACCGACCTGTCACGGTTGGAGAAATAAGGACTGGAATGTGGAGTTGGACTGTCAGAAAGGAATGAAAGAGGCATATCAAAGGTGGAAAAGGAAAGGAGCACTGGTTGGAAAATAATATACTGATGTTTATTTTATGTTGAATGTACGCGTTACAAAATAATACACGTAGAATGGTTTTTGTGCGTAAGTGCAATTTAACTTGGATATATGCGTCAAAAATAACTCGCTGAAGTTTGTTTTTGGTTTTTATTTGAAAAATATTTGTGTCAATTATGTCTATATATAACTTGCAGAGGCTGTAATGTAGGTTAAAACTGCCTGTTGGCAAATCCCAAAACGTTTTATTTGACAGTAATAAAATATGTTTAAACACATTGCTCATATTTCCAAATTATGGCCCTTTGATGTTCTTCCGCTGTAAGTGTTCTGAGATTAAATATAGTTGATAACCACACTAGACGTGTGAATTTACATGGACGGATCCAAAAAATGAACTGCCGCGGGCTCTTAATCACCGTTTATGTTATACTCATGCACATCAGAAGTGCAGTTGCTGTGGAGCACGTCACCATGGGCCACCGTAGGTCTGCCCCTAACTTGAAGGTTACACAGTACCAAATAACTTCTCAGTGATAACTGTTAATTAGAATTGTAAAGTTTGTTTTATTTAACGACGCCTTTAGAGCACATTTATTTATTTTCATCTTATCATCGGCTATCATTCTGATTTATGTATTTATGCTACCACATAGGCTACTCTTTCCAACTCCAACTAGCAGCAAGGGGTCTTTTATTAATTAGAATTGTAATGACAGGCGTTCTTCACAACTTGCTTTCAAGACGTTTAATCTTTGTCCTTGTCCAGAGTAATACTTTATACAGGAGCGTTGAAACGAAATATTGGGTGACTGCTCTTGTTTCTGGACATCAAAATTTGCCGGTGAATAATTCAATGAGGAATAAGGAACATATTTATGGGAATTATTGGGAAGGGGGCTGAAGCCCCCAGGCCCCCGGTTCCAACGCCCCTGTTATATTTAATGTTTTTGAATAGGTTTCTGATATGAGTGGGTAACAGGAATGTCGTGTTATGCAGCACACGTATTTAAAATTCTTTAAGAAAAATGGCAGTCCTCCTACAGACGAAGTTGTGTTCTCACATTGGCGAATATTTTTGTTTTGAAGAAAGAACCTCCACTTTAGTGTGATTATTGCCAATGTGCACTGACAGTGCTCTACATTACGGTAGACTGTGATCATTTAAAGCCTACTAGAGGTAACACAAATACCCATTCACTCCCAATAACCGATGCATTGGGATGCTGTTAAATAATTATCTCTTATTTTATGGAATAAAATACGATGTTGCATGGCAAATACAATGTATTTTAGGTTTATACATACCATCATCATATTTGAAGAATGTTTCCCTTTTTCACATGTTATAACAAATAATACTAAATAAAGGATGAAATAAGGCACAGCTAATTTGAATTCATGATGGACAAAATCATACATAATGTGTAATTTTAACATTATATTTTATTAAATGCTTTTTTTGTTAGGTTTGTTTTCGTTTTGTTTTTCTTCGTTTTTTTTTCTTCCATTTTTAACGACTCCATTACAGCAGATTTATTAATCACCGACTATTTAGCAAACATTTAGAAAATTTGAACGCTGTCAAGTGAGAGCTAGCCTTCGATGGGGTTTCAACTACTGTCTTTAGCTTGAGAGTCCGATGTCCTACATATATTAGGAAGTATTAGTAATAGCGCAATATACATTAAGATGTCGAATAACAAATGTCTGTGAGTTCAAAATTTGGACCACAAAAAATAAAAGGTTTCAGAACCTGTGGAACTCTTAAGAAGCCTCTCTATCTTGTAGCTCTACATGTAGTCCTCTTAAATTGTACTATTTGTTTATGTTGATACTAGTATTTGTAACAGGAGTAGAAAGACAGCGCAGTAGGTGTTTTTGTTGATGGGGGTGGGGGTGAGGCCCATAATAATCATAATATTTAACACATTTTCCATAATACACGGTGTCCCAGAATTACCTGTACAACTTCTGTCTGTTATTAATAGTCAATGACAAAGTGAAAAATTCCCGTGTTGGCATTTTACAGAGAATGTTTGTAACATTTTTACTTTAATAAAAGAAACTTTGGAAACTACAGTTTCTAAAAACTCTTGTTTAATAATCCTACATGTGTCATCATAAACTTCATTCAAGGATGAAGTTGTACAGATAAGTTTCGAACACCCTGTACATTTTATTTCAAAATTGAATAGCCCACTCTAATAATAAAATCTTGCTTATGCGAATGATTTGAATTAAACAGTAAACGCCTTTAACACCGTATATCTGCCATGTTGGTTAATTAATCACATTACGTATTAATCAGCAATAAAAAAAAAACACACTCAACAAAATGTAAACTGTCAAACCCTCAGGTCTTTAATATACGACTACCATGGAATTCCTGAAATGACACATTCTGCTTTTATTCAAACCGGAAATAATGTCGACTAATTAAATAGATCATTGGTAATTCGTGTGAAGGGAGGGTGACGATCTTGTCAACTAGCGTCTCAGATAGGCGATGATGAATTCACGAATTGTGAAAACAAAGCAATAGTGTCTTGAGGTACGGATATGTCTGGATATGTCTCAATGTTGAAGCTTCTTTCGGTGATGACAGGAAGAAGCCTGAAGCAAGAGCTCCGGGCATGGGAGACAAGTTAAACAGCACAGTGATATAATAGATCTATTGAAATAGATGATTGTCATGTTAGATTATTCAAAACAAATAGGACGACATCCTCTAAATATAACGTCAGACTTTGCAAATAGTTCGCTCGGTTGTAGTTTATGCAGAAGCCTTGGGCAGTGGAATGCAAAGTCAATCAAGGGTGTCATATCTTGATATACATCGTTGCACTTTTCTGGAGGATAAATCGTAATACCCTGGTGTTTTAGTGGCTAAACTATCGGACTGATGGCTTGTACGTACTAGGTTCGAATTTCAGTCGGGGTATGTGCTTTTGTTCCAGCTTCTCGACCCTCACTGGGGAGTTGTACCTCAATTACACCGACCAATGGTTCACAGATGGTGTACCAAAGTTTATTGTTATGTGCAGTCTGATAACAAGTGCATATAAAAGATACCTCGTTGTTCATTGATAAGATTAACTGTAAGACAGCGGAACAGACTATATATGATTATGAAACTGATCTCTATTCTCATTTAAGTGTGCGTGAACCTTAAAAGGATATAAACACGAAAATAAGTTAAACCGATCCCAATCGAAAATAGTAACCTTTGTGGTGACAGTTTTTTATGTAGACATAGTGGAGCAATGACCATATATAAAATACCGGAAAGCTGCTGATGTGGGGTTGGGGGTCATTAAACATTGATTTATTTTAGTAACATATGCCTAAACACAATGATGGTTTGCTATCATCAATCATTACTAACAGATGAATGATTTTCTCGAAATATCTCTTATATTTTATAGATATATGATTTTGAAATCGATAATACTTGTCTTCAGTTGATTAAACTGTATATTGTGGTGTCGTTAAAACATAGACATATTTAGGATGCCCGGAACTCCGTTACCTTCGGCCACTAATTTTTATTTTCCCCTTATAATTTCGACTGCGTACACCCTTCCCTGCAAAAACGTGCATTTCTGTCAACGCCTAGCATGTTAATAATTATTTTAGTTGATAACATTTGAACACATGTTACAGTAGTAATCTTGATAAACTGTCTGTATACCATCTAAACATATTTTAACTTAAAATTTTTTTTAATGTATTTCTTGAAATATTATAAAATCTGAACATATTTTATTGTGATAAAGTTAGTTAATTTTATGTACACCATCTCAAAATTAGAATTTATATTATAAAATCTAAAAATATATTTCGTGAAATATAAAATCGAAACACATTTTACTGTTGTAAAATTAGTAAATTAATACAACCATCAAAACAAATATATTTTAATTTATAAAATATAAATATTTATTTCGTCAAATATCAAAAATCAGAAAATTACAATTTCAGATGGTGAAAGCAAATTATTTTATTTCATAAAATCTGAAGCAAAAAAAATTCATCCCACGCTCATCAACCGTCGTAGTGTCATACAAAAACATGTCCTTTTCAGCTACCCATAATTACATTACCAAAACATTTTGTCAACACGTCTGTTTCTTTTTGTTTGTAATCTGCCCTTGAGCAAGAAATTTATCAATTTTGATCCTAAACAGAACAACATGATGAAATCCAATTCTTTGATAACATGTCATGAAAATTTAATAAATGCACTCTTTCATCGAGGTATTTACGCACAGAAGATCCAACACTGATGCATCTTGACGTGTCGAATAAAACCTTACTGTCGTTATGATAAAACCCTACAATACCAGCCCAACTGCAATGACACAACCCCCTACTGCTCCAAGTTTGTGATTCTTGACCTGGTCTTCACCATCAACACGCTAACAACAAGAAATCTCCATGGGGGCCGCCGACTTCTACCGCCCCGTCTTCTTTTACCACAAAGCGTTCTAATTGTCATGAATGAAAAAAAATTATAACTTTTGAACAAAACAACAAAGTTTGTATTGAGAATTTCAGAAGTGATTGAGTTTTTAACTCAGCTGTCAAGAAGGTGGAGATAAGAGGACTGTACAATTGAAGGTAAAGATCTTCCTGTGGTTAAACAGATCATTTTACCATTCCAACAAGTTTGTCAAACATTATGGATCAAATGGATAGACAATTTAAACGGACTGACACGAAAATTGTCGCGTACCGAATAACACTCAGTGTTGTATTCTGATGTGGGAATTAATAAACAGCCAATGCATGTATGTATGTACGTTCATTTAGTGTCTCTAGGAAGAGTAGTCGAAACATCATCTCGGACTGGCTGATAATTTTCTGTTATCGACACTTTTTTGTTTCTATACTAAAAATCTTTTTAATAAAATGTTTTATTTATTTTAAATAAAATAAATAAATGAAAGAATGAATGAATGAAAGAATGAATGAATGAATGAGTGAATTAATTAATTAATTAATTAAAGAGTGGATGGATGGATGGATGATTTTTTTAAATCTGTTAATCAGTTCCACCAAATCAATAAAAACTAAATTTATTATCAGGATTTTACGGTTATTTATTTGTTGTTGGGTTTGATTGTTTCTTATTCTAGCCAGTTTTACAGTTGGAGCAATCAAATTTTAAAATATCCAAAACCATTTAGCTTTATTAAAAAGTGATTGTGACCCTTTAAAACTCGTTACAATGTCGATACAGATTTCTGTTTTATTACAATAATTATTCTTTAATATAAATGCACGACGCATACAATCAAATATATTAACGGTGATTAAAAACCTTATTCGATCATTAATATTTGGCGCGGTTGTGTTCATGATACATTTTAAAACAGTTAATAATGAGTTATCTGCACAATGTTTATGGTTTTTCGTCATTAAACTCACGTAATGTTCACTTATTATGAATAATGTGCACACAAACACGAGTAGAATTGAAAACATAACTTTAACGTTCAATGCCATAGTCGCACTTCATTTAATTTTAGAAAGCCGAACATTTTATTTTTATAATTAGCACATTGTGTTTGATCTGTTGTCATTCTTCTTCATCTTCTGCGTTCAACCAATATTTGGCCGTGTTATATCAATAATCCGGATGTGATGACGAACTGTGATGTCTTCCAGAGGTCGTCGAGAGGTCCCCAGAGTTTGGTATTGAGGGGCGTGTCCTGTCCAAACTTTCTGACGATTCTCTTCCAGGTGTGAGCAGTTTTGTAAGATGTGATGCCATGATACCGATGTAATATAATATAGTATTACATAGTATATAGTATTAATATAGAACAATGCGTACCCAAACACGAAATAACTGAAAAGAGAATATAAGTTTAATGACATAAAATAGTATGTTTGTTTAAAAAATGTTTTTATATATTTATAAACAAGAAGTTTAGCCGCATTAAAAACTACAAAAAAACAAACATACTAGGTATTTAGGATGCATATACACTCCTATACATGCGTATTTAATTTCAACATGGTGTAGGGTTGACAATATTCTCATGAGAATGGCAAATACATTTAGAAAAGAAATCACTTTTTATACATACACATATGTGATGTTTTTAATAGTTTACTAGTATATGGTTTGATGGCTGTGGTATTTTAAATAGTTCATATTATCGTTTTATGTTCATGATATTTTGAATAGTTTGTATTTTGGTAATAGATTAATTTTAGTTATCGCTTTGAACTTGTTTTTATTATTATTTATTTATTTATCTAGTTATAACGTACAATGATGCCCAATTGTGTTTTATTTTGTGTTGAAATATTGAAAAAATTCATTTTAATTCAATAATATATAAGCCAATAAATTTTAGTTTTATTTATTTATCATAACGCCACATCATCAAGCACACATACACTCGGAGAGAGAGAGAGAGAGAGAGAGCGAGAGAGAGAGAGAGAGAGAGAGAGTCACATGCAAACAACACAGTTCAAGTAAAAAACGTGTTTCACGGCAGGCATGTACTAAACTTCTAAGGGTGTTTATTATTTCAGACAGAACAACATCTGGTGGTTTTAAAATGTATTGTGAATCAAGACATTTGAGATCAAGTTCAATTGAATATCGACAAACAGTGTATAATGCTCAGAATATCGACAACCATAATATATAATGTTCAATATACGATGTGTATATTTTAACTCGACCCATTTGTCAATAATATCCAAAGATTAAGCAATACTTGTAACATTTAATTACAATTACTTTATTATAACACAATAAACAACAGACAACGCATGTATTTGTTATATTTAAAAATATATATTATATTTTAGATGTATAAACAAAAGTTCTGTTAGAATTTAGGATGATAGTTTTACGATGATACTTAATCTCGTAGACTCGAAAGTTTGAACACTATTGGTGGAAATAGTCACATGATAGCCAGAACATCGTGGTTGAGGGAAGTCTTTATGTGTAAACCTGTAAGTAATATTTGTTTTTGATAAATACAGTATTTCTAAATAAAATGCACACATTTCAATCAACATATCTATTCTTACGTAAAATGTACCTTTTATGTAATTAACATTCTAGGTTGATAGGTTTATAACAAACTGTTCAATCATTTGAACTTTAACATTCAATTATAACTATATTTGTACAAGGCCACCGAATAGCGGGCACACGGGGGGGGGGGGGGGTTAGGGGGTTTAAACTCCCTTTGTTTTTCTAAGAAATGATTGTTCACTTGGTGTATAAAAAGAGGAAATGCCTTTAAAATGGGAAATCAGAAGAAATTCGCCAACTGAAACCCCCTATCCCTTAAAATCTGGGTACCTTTATGTTTAAAGCGATTGAAACCTCAAATTCATTTGAATTTAAACGTTTTATAAGCCTGGCTTTTTGGTTCCATGATTATAACAGTTTCCGATCTTGAATGTAGATCAATCAACAAGTAAATTCAGCAAAGAGAAAATATATAATACAGTAAATTTATAATTAAAAAAAACCATCTGTGCTCTTAATACATATCTTATATTTAACATGTCTATAACTTGCAGAACTGATACTCCATAACATGTTTTAACTTTAAGAGAGTTTTTTTTTATTTACAGTAAAGTAAAGTAAAGTTTGTTTTATTTAACGACGCCTCTAGAGTACATTGATTTTTAATCTTATCAGCGGCTGTTGGACGTCAATCATATGGTCATTCTGACATATGTATTTAGAGGAATCCCGCTGCCGCCACATTGGCTACTCTTTCCGATGAGAAGCAAGGGGTCTTTTATAGGCACCGTCCTATAGACAGGACTGCACATACCACGGCCTTTGATAAACCAGTTGTAGACCACTGGTTGGAACGATTAAAAGGTCCCATGCTGCTAATCGGAAGGAGTAATTTATGTGTTGGTAGCAGTTTTTCTCCAAAGACCACGAGTCAAAATCACCGTATGGTTGACACCTTACACCCGTTGAATAAACACTATGCTGGGGTGTCATATATTACAATTTGCTGATCTATATATTCTTTCTGGCTCGAGTGTAATAGTCAATTCTAGTCTTGTTAAACAAAATACCCTTTCTTTGACCCTTGATTAATTTTGTCGAGTACACAGTGTTATTATAATACTTGTGAGGCGAAGCACGTGCCGTAATGCTATGATGTAGTTTAACATCTGTAATGCAGGAGCATGACTTAGACATAAAATGCATTATGTTCAAATTAAAGTTAGGCATCGAACATTTTATAAAATTACACCTGTTAAAGTTTAATATGCGTATCATATCCTATATTCATTATAAATCATGCAGTGGACATTTATGGCTTTGTATTTCTATGTTATTAATACTATTTAAATTCCAAATGAGGTAATAAATTATAAATCTACCAGTGTTACCTGACAATGTCAAATTTTGACTCTAACTGTTCCATAGTATGCCTATTATATGGATTGCTATTTTATCCATATTTATCACTCCCTTTTTTTCTTCTTTTTTTTTTACTATTTGATTGAATTATGGCTATGTAGTTGTTAATATACTGAACAGCAAAAGAAAGGCATATTTAATTTGCAATGTTTGATTGAATAAAAGTTAACCATATTTTGACGTTGGCTGTTTTGCTTACTCGAGGCATGTGCAGCGAAGTGTAAAGCGTGTGCAGCATGAGTTTTATAGTTTTATGATTTTTTCTTCTAATTTGATTAAACTAGATCTGAACAAGCATTTGCGTTTCAATATATAAAACACCACATAACTGTATCTACAAGTATGGAAGACTAGGACAACTGTTTTTAGTTTATGACGACTGCCACCTGTTTCAGACGTTATAACTGTAATATGCCTTTAACAGCTAACAGCTGCTGAATAGCAAATTAAACGCACTGGTGACATTACACACATTAGCTTTATATCATATTAAAGCGGCAGTCTCATAGTTTCACAAAGTGGCAGACCTCCAAAAATATATGTTGAAATGCACTGCATTTATGAGCAAGTACGTGTACTCTTTAAATCCGCTCAAAAATTACTATAAATTAAAGTAATTTACTACCAGAAATAATAAAGTATTATTCCATAGGACAATACTTAAAAGTACGTCAAACAGCAAATGGTGGCAGTCCTCCTAATACTATTTGTTGAAATGTGGCATATATCATCAGTTAAATCCAAACTACAAATTACTGTCAAGTAAAGCAATCTACTATACTTAAAATAACACACTATGACACTGGAGACCTTATTCACCTGAGAGGGGAACTTCACAGTCTATGATTTGTGTTCTCCATGTGATACTTTTAATACCGTGGCCAACAATAGGGCATTTTGTTTGTAGGGATCAACTAAGGTGCATTTGTTTATCGTTTATTTATACTATCGTTTGAGGAACCACACAAAACTTTGAAAATAACATTTGTATTTGTAAAACAGATGTATTATATAGTAGACATAAATGCCATAAATTAATTTAAGCATCGATGAAAACAAAATATGCAGAAGCCTTAAACAAAATATTCAAATGTTACAAATATTTTATTCTTATTTTTGTTATCTTCTATTTTGCCCATTAGAATATTTATATAATTATTTATTTATATGTATGTATGTATGTATGTATGTATGTATGTATGTATGTATGTATGTATGTATGTATGTATGTATGAATGTATGTATGTATGTATGTATGTACGTATGTATGTATGTAAGTAAGTAAATAAGGACGTAAGTAAGAAAGTAAGTAAATAAATAAGTAAGTAAATAAGTTAGTAAATAAATAAGTAAATTTAATAAATAAATAGAAAAAAATAAAATAAAATAAAAACCACTAATGCTTATCAAACAAGAGTAGCCACTTAGTATAGTAGAAGCGGGTTTCTTCTCTCGAACTAACATTAAGCTACGTCGTTGGCTATCAATCCAGGAAGTGGAATGAAATCTCATGGACAGCGTGTATGAACCTTGGACATAAACATGAACATAAGTTACGACAAGCTAATCCAGATTTAACGAGTTCGTGTATTAACTATAATATTGTTCAATATACTGCTGAACATTAAGCAGTGTTATTTGGCCGTCCATGCACAGATCAAGGAGATTACGAAGTTTCCGGTGATCCGGTCATGTAGAGGAAATTAGTTTAATATGCAGCACCAAGAAATTCGCAGTATATTTTACCGTCATTATTTTCAAGAAGAATTGCATCCATCGGCAGATAGATGCATACAACAACAACAATAGCAGCAGATGCAACAACAACAGCAGCAGCAACAACAACAACGAACTCAGACCCTATTATGTTTAAAACAATATACAGTATCTGCATAAAACTGAGTCCAAGGGACTTATAGGCAAATAGTGGAAGTCTTTTCCCATGAATCGTCATAAAATAGTGATGCTATCCTGTGTTCGCCAATAAATAGCCTATGTTTCACCACCTGTGGCACTTGTCATGAACAAAGATCATATCAAGAAATTGTAAAATATATTAGATGTAAACGTCACTGCAAGGTGGCTTGGTATTTCAAACAGTCAGTATTTTTGCTCGGTTTTTGGAAATAAATAATAATTGAACCCCTTACACAACATCTCACCAGGCTGATATCAGAGTGTGTTAATGGGTAACGCACAATCAATACCTGATCAACAGCTAGGAATAGAAGGAATCACATTGTACAATATGCTATGTGTGTTAATGGGTAACAATCAATACCTGATCAACTGCTAGGAATAGGAGGAATCACATTGTACAATATGCTATGTGTGTTAATGGGTAACAATCAATATCTGATCAACTGCTAGGAATAGGAGGAATCACATTACACAATATGCTACGAAAATCACATAAATCCACAGGGATCGAATTCCACCAAGACATTGAGGCACTTACCGTGCCGCCATGTCCCTTTGCAGCAATGCCCCCTCAATTTCACATCAAACGAAGGCAAATATTGCCATGTCCTTTTTCCCGCTTACCCCATAGGAAGCTCACATTTGCCGTTGTGCCCCTGATGTGTCCTCAAAGCTGCCTTGGTTACATTCCTAGGTATCCAAAGCAATAATCGCTATGTCCCCCAAACACCGAAATTCGACCCCTGAAATGACTGCGCTAAAATGAAATGCCAACTTTTGAAGTCACTATACAATATGACGCCTTATTGTCTTTAGAGATTCATTAATATTACATCAAAACATTCCGCCATTCTTCCATATTTACTCAATCCGTCCCTCATTTGATACTTAGAAGTAGCCAATTAAAAATATGTCGGTGTCGGATTATAAAAACACGTTGCTTTCATTGAAAAAAAAATCTTATTTTATTTTTCTACCCACAGAGACAAGTTATCGATAATGTTAATTTAATAATACATTGAAATCAATAAGTATATAACAGAATTACAAACACATCACTTGGGCTGAAATTATTTTTTGCAGACTAATAAACTCATATTAAATATCTTAATGAATAATGAACTATTTTTACCTTTTATTAAAGTGAATTTCTGTTCAGGGGCAATATTGGAGAACTCTTTTGTGTTTTAAGTATGAATGCGTTGTCGATCGATCTCTTCCGGTTTTATCGAACTGGCAGAGACGCGGCCATGTTTACACATCGGAATTTATTAGTTGCACAAATATAATGTCTAAACAGAAATCTAACCCACTCATGTCAGAACTAAAGCTTAGATAAACACATGCAGATATTGTTATAGAAAAGAAGATTATGCCAGTTTTGAATGGGCACGATTTAGTAAGATAGAAACAACAATGTGTGACATTCCTTGAAAAAAATAATACTAACAGTCTTAAAAAGGTTTTCTGTTTTTGTTCCTAGAACATCTCCAGAATATAACCCACAAGATAATATACAATGTGACATTTAATCCAAAAGATAAAATTATCTGTGAACATTTAATCCAGAAGATTAAATACACTGAACAAGGTGAGCTTTAACAGTCCAGTGATAAGACATGGGATTTTCAAACTGAAGACAGTGGTTCAAAACCCGTTGGTGGCTGGCTTCCACTTTGACTATGTGTCATAATTACCAATGTTTGACATCCAATAGCCAATGATTAATAAATCAATGTGCTCTGGTAATGTTTGACATTCAATAGCCGATGATTAATAAATCAAAGTGCTCTAGTAATGTTTGACATTCAATAGCCGATGATTAATAAATCAAAGTGCTCTGTAGGTATCGTAAAACTATGACAATATTTAAGATAAAATTGTGAGAATTTAATCCACTAGATAAAATCATAATGCAATGTCAACATTTAGTCCTTAAAATACACTGTAAACGGACTGGTCAATACAATGCATCTTATTCACCTGACGTCATTTCTACAAGAGTTGTCCCCCTTAGCAGTCATTCTGGAGAAACACTCACAGAATATCAATTGTATTCTTACTAAAATTAACCAATTTTAACCCTTGTTTGTACATTTCAATGACATAATTCATAAAACTGATACTGTCCTTAAAATATTTATTGGTTTGATGATAACTTGAACCTCAAAAAACAATAGCAAACCGAGAAAGTTCGTAAAGATTCTAATGGAGACAATTGCCTACATTTCCAATATGGCGACCAAAGGACGGATAAATGTTGCCCCTCAAACAAACCATACTAAAATTGGTCAAAGTATTAAACTAATTAGAGGTGGATCGTAACCCGTTGGTTGAGCGTTCTCCTAGGGGATTTAATCATAAGATCGATGGACTCATTATCTGACTGGGTTTATTCCCACCCCAACGAGTGCTACACGACTGGTATATCAAAAGTCCGGTGTTTGCATATAAAATATCTCTTGCTGCTTATGAAAACAACAATATGACGGATTTCCTCTGATGTCTTTGTGTTGAAATTTTCAAATGTTTGACATCCAATAGTCGGTGATAAATGAATCAATGTGCTCTAGTAATGTCATTAAACAGTCCTTTCAATACAATGTTACGTCGTTAATAGACGACAATTAATAAATCAATGTACTCTAATGGCGTTGTTATATAATAATAATAATAATAACAATATTAATAATAATAATAATAAATAATAATAATAATAGTAATTAATAATAATAATAATAAATAAATAATAATAATAAATAATAATAATATTAATAACAATAATAATAATAATAATAACAATATTAATAATAACAATACCAACAATGTTAATAATAATAACAATAATAACAATATTAATAATAATAATAACAATAATAATAATAATAATAATGAAAATTAAGCATTACCCACAACATTTGGACCCCTCCATTTCACAAATCCTGATTCCGCGCCTGATTATTATTATTAATTTAATATTGGTTTAACAACCCACCCCAGCACAACCATTAACCTCGGCTATTGAGGTTCACTCGTAAAATGAGAAATTAAGTACGTTTTTTTTTTTTTTAATATTGTTATTATTATTGTTTTTAAAATATTGTTATTATTATTGTTTTTAAAATATTAGTATTATTGTTTTTTTAAATATTGTTATTATTATTGTTTTTAAAATATTGTTATTATTATTGTTTTTAAAATATTGTTATTATTATTGTTTTTTAAATATTGTTATTATTATTGTTTTTAAAATAGTGTTATTATTATTGTTTTTAAAATATTGTTATTATTATTGTTTTTTAAATATTGTTATTATTATTGTTTTTAAATATTGTTATTATTATTGTTTTTTAATATTGCTATTATTATTGTTTTTAAAATATTGTTATTATTATTTTGTAGCGAACTATTTTATTTTAAATGAGAAAGAAAAACGACGCAACTACTAGTGATTAAACTGAAACAAAACGCGAAATAATTACAGAATTGTAATACCTTTAGTACCTATTATCTATGATAACGTTATAGTTATTATGATGTCACGAGCAAAATCTTTACTTGTCAAGTCTTGCTTTTACCAATTTCAATTGAGTTCAATTTGTTTATTTTGAAAGGAAACAATATGCAATTTTTATGGTATAAGTAAACAGAAAGAGATCTACATTAACAATTCAAACAGTACAAAAACATAAAGAACTATGTTAGTACGATATATTATAACAGTTGCGGATGCAGGATTTCTGAAAAGGGGTGTCTAAATGTGATGGGTGAATAGGACTTGGGGAAATGGTTAATTTTCACGTCCTTCCACTCGGAAAAAAGACACCAAAAAACAAAACTAATATAATATATAAATTATAGAAAGGAAGGCACGGACTCCCTAAACTCTATAATTAAATGTATAAATAATGGCAAAAGCAACCGCTGTAAATTATGGTACACAGAAAATATGCAACTAATAGAAACATGCAGCCATGATGGCGTTACCTTAATCATAACGTCATGAACGCAACATTTTAGTTTTAATATTAAAAAATAAAAATAATAAATTACGTGTAAGATCAAAATGCGAATGTTCACTCATGATAAGATTTATTTCATGTCTAATCGCTCTTTTAGAGATATACTGGTCATTGAAATAACAATTATATTAATATCGTTTTTTTCTTCAGAAAAGGAAATATCATAACATTTGAAATTAACAAGCTTGGATGATTAATTTCTAATGTCTGCACGACCCAAACACTTTGCTATTATTTGCATACATGAGAAATTAGATGTCATTAATCATTGATTGCGACAGAAAAAAAAACTTTTTTTGAAACATCGGATTGTGTATATTTTCTGTTTGGATTTGCAGTATTTCAGTCTAAGCCTACATAATGTAGCTAGTAAAAAACTTTTTTTTCTTTCTTGGTGAAATCGTTTGACCTTTATTAATTTTGAAATAAGATCGCATTCGTATATTGAATGTGAAATAGTATATCACGAAGCATAATTAAAGAGTATATATTTAGACAACTATTTTCAGGTTAAGAACAGGTCACTGCCAACTCAGATCTCATATGTACCGCCTGATTCTGACAGACACTGACGAATGACAATGTGAAACAAGACCATAGTCTCCAGAACACATCCTGCAATTCTGTCCCCTCTTCAATGACGCTGGGATAAAGCATTGGCCGAATGGAGAACACTAGGTGTCATGTGAAACAGGACCACAGTCCCCAAAACACATCCTGCAATTCTGTCCACTCTACAATGAAGATGGGATATAGCACTGGTTGAGTAGAGCAATACTGGTTGTCAAGCATTGGGATTCCACAGACTTGATAGCGAAATCAGTTTTTAATCACCACATCCAGACTCCATATCTAAAACATGATCAGGTATAGCTTGAAGTATAGTATAGTAATAGTATTCAAATCACATACGCTCATGATGTAGCAGATCCAAGGGGTCAGGACCGCCCCTTCTGGATTTTTGAAAACCCTTTTCCGAGTGGAAGAGCATGAAAATTAACCAGTTCCCATCCCATTTCAATTCACTCGTCACTTTTGGACCACCCTTTTCAGAAATCCACATTTGGACCCCACTTACCGAAATCCTGCATCCGCTACTGAGAACACATGTGAACACTGCTATTCATGATCGCTGTCCATACCGTGTGTGCAAAACGTTCCGGTAAAGTCGGTAAAGCTTTAGGTGCTTTAGCTGAATGACAGAACCCCATTGGTGGACATTCTCCATCCTTCTCAGTGCCCCACGACCAGCCCAAGACAGCGTGCTTGAACCTTAATTGGATGTAAGAACGAACAAACATACAACCACCAACCAACCAGTGCCCCACGACCAGCCTAAGACAGCGTGCTTGAACCGTAATTGGATGTAAGCACGAACAAACATACAATCAACCAACCAGTGCCCCACGACCAGCCCAAGACAGTGTGCTTGAACCGTAATTGGATTTAAGCACGAACAAACATACAACCAACCAACCAGTTCCCCACGACCAGCCCAAGACAGCGTGCTTGAACCTTAATTGGATTTAAGCACGAAGAATCATACAATCAACCAACCAGTGCTCCACAACTAGATTCAAATTATTTATTAATCATCGGAAAAGTGAATATCAAACATTTGATACTTCTGACAGTCGTCAGAAGAAATCCCGCCATATTTTTTCATTAGCAGCAAGGGAATATTATGTACTAGTATATACTTTCACAGAAAGGACAGCACATACCACGAGCTTTGACATACCAATCATCGGTCACTGAATGACTGGTGAATTTAATAATAAATCATTATAGAAGAACGTATTTGCAAATCTCTCAAGGTAAAGATTAGATGTACCTAACACATGTTGTGTAGCAAGCCCTGTGAAAACACTTAACTAAAAACATATTCATTACCTAGAAAACACACACACCGATAATGAATCTCGATAATTTGATGTAGGCGTAGTCTGTTACCATTGATGTAGTCTGACTAAAATTACTCTCACAGGCAACATTGGGAACTTCTCAGAAATTCACCAAAATATAAGCATTAAATAGAAAAAGAAAATTGATTGGTTGGTTGGTTATATTTATGTTCGTGCTTATATCCAATTAAGGTTCAAGCACGCTGTCCTGGGAACACAGCTCAGTTTCCTGTGCTGTCTGTCCAGGACAGAAGTTAGTATTAGTTGGAAAGACGAAATCCGCTGCCGCCACACTAACGCGGCTACCCACGATAAACGGCAAGGGACCCACAGACAGAATAGCACATATGAGTTTGTTAAACCAGTTGTGCACCACTGGTCAGTGTAAGTGGTATACACCTACCCACTAAGCTTTGCTGAGCACTCACTCTGGGTTGGAGCCGATGCAGAAATTAAAAATCCTTTGCTTCGACTGAGATTTGATACCAGCCACGAGTCCGATACCATATATAAAACACAATAATATATATACGTGTTTCCTCTCTGATTCTGTGCACCTAGTAGTGGTATAATTTACGACACAGTAATTATCATTACACTGGGAGGTCATTAATGAAAAATAAATATATTTGTCAAGAACGAATTTGTTCTGTGATTATGAGCACCTTACAGTGGACGTATTTACCACACAGATCTCCCGGTAATTACCGGTACACTGGGGTGTCGTTAGTCATACTATGTCTTATAATTAGCTTAGAATTATTCTCGTTCTTTTCATCTTTCTTATCGATTGGAAGAAATGAGTCGGATATAGAGGTGAATTACTCTTACAGGACTTGTAAGCCGTACTTAGTGTTATGGCGTGTAAGGTATCAGTCCAGCCATTTTTCAGCACTTAGTGACGTCATTTTTACAAGAGTTGTCCCCCCTCTCCCCCTTGACGGCCATACTGGAGATGCGCTGAATGAATCTCGAGAGCATTTTTATCAAAATAAGATAATTTTAACCTTTTTAGTTGTAACGTGTTTGAACATTGTCATAGGTCATAAAATAATATTATTCTCAATTAGTTTATTACTACGAGGCTAGCCTGAAGCTCAAAGCAGCGAACAGTCGATAATATCACAGTTTCTGCTGGAAACAATGCTTTTTATCTCCACTCGGCCGCTAAAGTGAGATAACCTACTCATCGTACATGACCTCTATACGACAAACAATAATATATGTATTTAACAAATAAGGCAGAATAAATGCTTCACCACCCCAACCCGATATTATTTGAGAGCGTTTTTTTTTAAATTAGAAAGTGTTAATACAAATTAATAACTCACATCAATATTATCCATGTTTATGCGTGTATATGATTAAGAAATAAGGCTGAATATTGAATAATAATAATAATTAAAAATAAAAATTTGAAGTGTAAATAAGATAATTTCACGTGGTATCGGGCAAGGCTAAAGTAATTTTGTGGCCGGAGAGTGAGCGAGCAAGACGAGCCCAGCCCAGCTCAGACCAGCCAAAAGAAAGAAAGAAAACAAAACAAACAAAAACAACAACATCAGCTATGAATAATACAATGTCTGCCTTGCTCCGTGCTGTTACAATGATACGATCTGCCATTATAAAAGTAGAAGATATAACCTCCATTAATGTTATATTTATCAAATCCGTATATCAGCACAAGACTAAATCCAGTGGTCTCAATTGTGAGTTTCTGCTCTCATGAATCACTAACAAAATTAAGCACACGTTCAAAAATAATGACATATTCTACACCGCATGATAAGCGCCATAGCTGTTTCCTGATGAACGTGCAGACAATTTAGTTTATTTCGGCACTTAAATGTGAAGAGCAAGTCCTAAACACGTTCTGTCTGGGTTTCTGTAAACGACAAGATCGGAGACGGTTACCCTGTCATATACTCGGATGAATGACACCTCTAGGTTAAGTTTTAAACATACAATGTTTACGACTCATCTTCTTCACAGGAACCTCGCTACTCTTTCTGATTAACAGCAAGAAGTCTTTTATATGAGTTTTTTAAATTGTAAATAATATATATTATATATACTTATCCAATAATGTCGTCATTGTAATTGTATGTATATATACATAGGAGAGGACCCAGTAAGTTGTCCAACTTGTGTCCAATCCTTCTTGTATTTTAAAATTAGGTTTTTCACAGAGAGGACAGAACCATGACCTTAGTTATACCAGTTGTAGACCACTTGATACAGTGATAAATAGTTCAAATCAGTCTGCTATAGGGATTGATCCGATGACACATTGTACTTGAGGCGGACTTTCTACCAATCTCACCACACTTAGAAAAATGCACGGGAGTTACTATACAGTAGTTTTATCTGTATTTTATGTTAAAACGAATGTTATTTTAGTAGAACATTTTTACACAGTATCTACAATAGTCGAAACATTCTGTGAAGAACACGCATTGATTCAGCGTTTGTATATGATCGCAGTTTCCTTGAACTTCTTCCGTGACCATATGTTTCTGACAGGCAATAGCCGGTGGTCATATCCAAGGCGTTCCGGTCAGAATGGTTCTTGTCAACGACCTTCTGGAAAGAAAAAAACCCTCAAACAACAGCCAAGAGCTAGAGAAATCTCCGAGTCGTGCCTCCACTAATCATCTGAGTGACTGTCAGTGAAGTGAAGGGAGAGTTGATCAATACAAATGCGTTAGCCTTGTAATAAGGCAATAAACCCTTCTTCAAAGCAAAACCATAATGGGAAGACCATATTGCAGCAATAAATCACACAAGCTTTAAGACGTTAGTTTTTCTGATATAACGACAGATTAGCTTTAATTAAAGTAATAGTGTACATCAGAATGACGTCATACATCTACAGTGTGTTGAAAATTGTGATGAACATGCGACTGCTAATGGGCAAGTTGTAATTGACTCTACATACCATGATTAAATGGGTTTAGTTTCTCAGCTATCACAGGTTGATGGATTGTAATGATGTTTTGTTAGTATCAAGGTAAAATCAAATCACATTTTGGTTTTACATAGGGGTTTTTTCTCTGATACAAGAACAAAGATAAAACAGGATGAGCTGTAAAATTCGATAGCAATGTCATGAAAGTAAAACGTCTTTAAACAGGAACGTATGAGGGAATCTGAACTGAACTTTATTTCACTCTGGTCGTAATTCAACGGCATAAGAGGTACAATAAAATATTATATATACAGATAAAATGACAAGATGACAGAAAAAGTATACTGCTAATAATGTACAAAATATGATTAAGTTGATATTAGTTTACATAAATTATATAAATCGTAAAATAAGAAGAGAATTCAGCCACGGGACTTTAGAATATTCATAATTATATGGCAGGAAATAGCTAGTTTTCTAAAGACACCAGCTTTTTTAAGTTTGAAATATCATTTTAAATTTATATACATTTGGTCTAGACTGACAATACTTTCATCCATGGTGTGTTTTCAGTTTGTGTTTAACACACTATCGCTAGTCTCTTGTTTACGTTAAAACTGCATATTACGTATACTCCTTTATTCAGAATATCAACAGTGGCTTTCTTAACACGTACCTTGTTGTCCATGTGTTTGAAATAGCTAAAATAGCATTTTATACGAAACACGTTGCCTTTAAGTTAACTGCATCAACAAAAAACATCGATAAAGCAATAACTTATAAAGAACTGTATACTTAAGTAAACTGCATCAGTCAGATGGTCTATTCCATGTTGCCTGTGTTACAGTCAATCCTATTTTTCCACATAGTAATGCCATCTTCAAAATGTTTGATTGATAATAATCATACACTGGTGCTCTTTAAAGTAAGGCGGAAAACACCAACTTCAAACACTTTCTTAGATATTCAGATTTTATAACAGTAACATATACAGAACAGTATCTTTAACAGTTACGTATATCCTGATGTTTTCTGTTAACATAACAGAATTAAATATATTTTTAAAAAACATTATACGTGTGTATGCGTATGTGCGTGTGTGTGGGTATGTGCGTGTGTGTGTGTGTTTGGCTGCGCGCGTTTGTGTGAGTGTTTTAGAATATGTAAGTCTGTTAAACCAACTGAGAACGTCTGCATAACTGTGTCATATAAAGAACAGGGCCGGGGGAGGGGGGACTGCAGCCCCCTTCAATAATTCCCATAAATATTATTCATTGTTAAATTATTCACTGGCATTATTTCATGTTCAGAAACGGGAGCAGCCGCCCCAATATGAATTTGATTCCAACGCCCCTGAAGAACACATATATAACAGTAACCTCTAAAGTACGGAAGATTTAAGTAAATGACGTAAATAGAGAGCATAAATACAAAAATAACTATATGTATATAAAAAAACGAACAATATCAAACATTGTTTTGTTCTTAACACCGGCAAAGAACATTGGTAACACTGACACGTAGTCTTCAGAAGAAACCCGATCTATTTTTCAAACAGCAGCAAAGGATATTTTATGTGGTCTTCCCTACAGACCAGCCAGAACATGCCACAACTTGCCACAACCTTTGATATTTCAGTCGGAAAAAATATCATTATCTGATAATGAGTCCACCGAGAAGGTTCAAGCCTAGAACCAAAGCACCCCAGGCGAACGGTCTTCCGACTGAGCTAGACATGCATAAAACATGACAATAAAAATACTTCTATCACAGACACAAACCAGTGGTACACGACCCACGTAAAATATCAGGCTCATTAAGTTTACTTTATCTACACCCAGTCTCTTGGGGGTCGTTCGTAATTATCAGCATTTTCCAAATTCGTACAAGCCGTGGTGTGGGGTTACTTAATGAATGATAACATTTGTTATAGAAGTTAGTATGTTCGCCAAGTGTCGTCAGTAACTGGATACATGTCTTGTCGTGACTGCAGGGAAAGTAGAGTTTGTTTTATTTAACGACGCCTCTAGAGCATATTGATTTTTTATCTTATCATCGGCTAATGGACGTCAATCATATAGTCATTCTGACATATTTATTTAGAGGAAACCCACTGCCGCCATATAGGCTACTCTTTTATATGCTCCGTCCCATAGACAGGACAGCACATACCACAACCTTCGATGAACATGTTGTGGACCACTGGTTGGAACGGAAAATAGCCCAAACAGCAAATGGGTCCAGTGATAAGGATCGATCCAACAAACGACTTACAACAAACGGATACTCTACCATTTGAGCTACATCCCGGTCCTATGAGTACCAATTCCTGACTTACTGGGAAGAATCCGTGAAATATAAATTATTTGTATTATAATTCCGACAACATATAACTTCATATATTGAATACAGTTTACGAGTCAATTTCATGTTACATTGTTCATTACAGCAACAGACAACCTGGATGCAAATAGTATTCGCAAGAACTGACTGAAAGGCCAAGTTATTCTTGAAACATTTCATATTGATTTCCCATCAAACACTAACTGCAGGACAAAGAAAACATTGTCATTTTAGATAATCATCCAACTGTGAAACATAGACGACACGAAATCTTCTAACAGTAAACGAGAAATGTCGTTCTGTTAAATCTAGACTGCACAATCTAAATACACCATATAGATATAAGGTACACTCATATTGCACCTAAAGCTTAACGCGTAGTGACATGCGCAACTATAAATTATTAATTTCCAATACTAAAGACAATTAACGAAAAACAAAACTCTGTTAAATCAAGGCTGCAATATCGCAACACAATATAAATACATGATATAGAAATAAGGTACACTCATATTGCACCCGAAGCGAAACGCGTTGTAACATGCAACTGCAAATTATTAATTTCCAATACAAAAGACAAATAACGAAAAAAAATATTTAAATCAAGACTGCAATATCGCAGCTCAATCTAAATACACGGTACAGAAATAAGATACACTCATATTACACCCGAAGCTTAAGCGTAATAATGTGTGCAACCATACATTATTAATTTAATGCTAAAGACTAATAATGGAAATTATTGTTAAATTAAGACTGGAATATCGCAACATAATCTAAGCATAAATCTGAAGTTTAACACGTTATAGCATGTGCGACCATAAAAGATTATTTTCCCTCAACAAGAGACAAATATAAGAAAAAACTACTGTCAACCTACCCTAATAGATATGTTCCTTGAGATCAGTGTGCACGTAAATCCAATATCTACCCACGCCTATTGATTCGGTATGTGTCGAGGCAATGTGTAATTCCCGCCAGATCGAAGGAGCACCACCTAGCTATGCCCTGGGCAGACTAAACGTGCATTCGGAGAGATGTTGACAGTTTTATAATCGTGACGTGTATGATCGAAAACAAAAACGGACTATCTGCTACTGAAGAGTGCGCCAAGGAGAAGATAATCCGCTAGTGAAGTGTGCGGCGTTCAGTACAAATATCTAAGGAAGTACATTAATTTACGAAAACGTTGTAAACTCAAGCTAGACGGAGTAACACATGTTGAAGGTTTCTAGCCATTGTTGTAAACATAAGTAAGAAGTCGAGGAGTGTTCGTAAGGAGCACGGCTTGCACTTCCTGCCTCCTCCCCGACCTTCATTCACATCCGCTGTGTTTTCTTTCTGGGTGAACATAGTGCATTTGACCAAAACAATAGCAGAAATAACAATATTCAATTGGACTTCAGCAATTCGTCAAAACAAACGGCAATCTTCAACAAACGTTTAGCAGTTCAAGTCAAAACAAAACAATAGAATAAGCAACAATATTCAATAGGAGTTTTGCAATTCCAGTTAAAACAAAACAATAGCATAAATAACGATCTTCAATAGGAGTTTAGCAATTCAGGTCAAAACAAAACAATAGCATAAATAACGATCTTCAATAGAAGTCTAGCAATTGAAGTCAAAACAATAGCATAAACAACATTGTAATAAATGAGTTTAGCAACTACAGTCAACTTGGCTAACAGTTATACAAAGATCTATTTCAAGATGTCAATATGAGAACGGCATCTTTAAACACATAATACATATTACAATGAATGCATATATGTCGCAAAGGAACATGTGTGTAGATATACACATTTATATAAAGTGGCTACGAGGTATCGAACGTACAGTGTTTGTGACTCCTGGTCTACAGAATACATATTTCCACTCTCACATAAACTGTTATTTCCCACTAGTAGCAAGTAGTCTTTTGTAGTAGCAGTGACTGCAAAGAGAAAAGAACCAGCGGGCCCACTCAACAGGATCGATCCTACGATCCACCACGTGCCAGGCTATATATGAATGCATTCTAGCTATTTAAGTCTTTGGTACAAGTTTAAAATGGACAAAGAACGTAAAATGATTGTTTAACGACACCCTAGCATATTGTTTATTCTGCGTCAATTAATTGTCAAACATATTATCTTTGCGATTCATGGTCGGCAGAGGAAACCCGCAACCATAACATAGGCTAATATTTCAGATGAGCAGCCGGTGATCGTTCATATGGATTTTCCCTCATAAAAGACAGCACATCACACCATTTGTTAAACTAGTTGTGGACCACTAACTGGAATGTAAAATAATCAAAACGGACCCGTCGACGAATCATAGCCTCTCAAGGGACCTCTTGACCTACGTCCAGATCAAAATGGACAAGTGCAGTCAGAATGTAACCGTGAACCTTTTCCTAAGCGGTATCTCCATGCTGAATGTCAGTGACAAAGCCAATGCAAAGCCACATCGTGCAACCCTTTTATCTTAACAACTCGCTTTGTTCCTGACAGCCACAGGCGATATTCAATTGGTGAAGAACTTTGTTAAATCAGTTGAGACGACGTGTTTTCGTTAGCTGTGTAATATAATAAGTGGTCCGCTGATAACGGCATTGTGAGACAGCACTTACCAGTGGGCAAGGCCCTGTAGACGATCACTTGAAGAGATACTTAAATAATAAGTGAGAGCTAGTGCGATTTGATGTCATAATGCAGCGATAATACACGTGATAATCTAATAACGTCATTCTGGTGTTCCTGGGATAGGAGGCGTTCGCTTGCAGTGGTTAATGCTACTCTTATATGCAATTTTCTACGCAACAGGTCATGTTTAATGCTCATATTAAATCTGATAAAATAAACTGGTTTATTGTTCTTTCAAACACCTGTTTAACTGCAACACAGATCTGTGTTAATCATATAATACTTTTGGACATAAATAATATTTGGACAATTTTGTTTGTGAAAATTTAAAATATTCCATGCAATAATTTGGCAAGTCTGATTTGTTGAAACTTATGTTATTCACTCTTGTGGACTTATGTTATTGTTATCGTTTCTTTTGACGTTTACAGACTTAAGTAACACATTCTTTTGCAACAAAGAACCTAAGATACTGTTGCAACGAAACTTTTTATTGTGCTTGGTACTACTTCCGGTTTAATCAAAAGATACGTGCGAAGGTGCGTTACTATGTTGTGCTTATAACTTCAAAACAACTTTGCCAATATGATTTTGATAGACTTTTAGTATTTTATAAAATATCGTTAGGTTTGTATGATAATGCTGGAAAAACATCTGTTGATATTTTGTATTATCATAGTGACTGGACTATAAAGCAACAATTCTATCAACTGCAAAAAAAGAAGTCAGTAGATATATGGAGACGATTAGATAGTCATCTACACAATTGTATCCGTGGGTGTAGGAACCGGTGGATGGAGAGGGGTGGGGGAGGGAGGGACACGTGCTCTCCACTTGTGAGTTTCTCTTTTTTACATATTAATATTTGCCGTTGTACATAACCAAAATCTGATACAGGATTTGTACCAGATCTGTCAATGTCCTCCATCTCCACCCCCACCCCTCCCACTCACAAAGTCGTCGCTACGGGCCTGGTATCTCTGTACAAAGTTCTGTTCTGATTGATCTCACAAATCGGCGACCCCAATACAAAGCGCATGCGCAACCTTTACAGGCGACGCCGCGGGATTCAGCAGCATTATGACGTTAAAGTGCTTATGATTTTTTATTTGTTTTGTTTTATTTTAACAACACAACTTGAGCATATTGATTTATTAATCATCAGCTATTGGGAGTCAAACATTTGGTAATGTCGACACGCAGTCAGTGATTGTAATGTCAGAAGCACTCCATTCAGTTTCAGAGACTGTTGTTGTCAGAAAGATGTTTAAAATATTAGAATAATGAATAGCATTTAGGGTAGAAGACGAAAGTCAGGCTTGGAATTGCGTTAGACACATTCTTTTCAAACCCATCAAACACATCCTAACTTTTCATCTTTTTATTTAAATAAAGAAGTATTTAAAAGTTTCTATATCCATGAATACTACTAAGTCTGAACATACTGAAATCCACCCGTCCATTCGTCCATCCGTTCGTCCGTTCTTCCATCCTCCATCCATTCGCCCGTTCTTCCATCCATCCCTCCATCCCTCCATCCATCCATCCATCCATCCATCCATCCATCCATCCATCCATCCATCCATCCATCCATCCATCCAT
>JAULBS010134179.1:0-13186 GCA_032355785.1 Symmetromphalus regularis | reverse complement strand
AATGGCGGTCAAATTAACGCTGGCTCAAAATGCCAAAACAATACTTTTGACTGCCGTTTAAACAATACAGAACCAATAGACTAATCAATCCAGAGAAAAAATAGGACATTTTTTTATTTTAAAAAATATCAACATTAATGAGCTAAGTTATATATTATGGTTTTTATTCGTCAAAAACCATGTTCCAAGTAGCGTAAACAAACTATAGTCCACACTTATTTCCAATGTATACTTCCGATTCATAAAATGGAAAACGTTTCAATGTTAAAATCGAATTGGAAATTTTTGGATTGAAGATTATGAACATAGTTGGGCTAATTGCTGTATTTGTTGCTTTATAACCATACACTTATATATCAAAACATATATAATTATTCAAAACTGATTGGCTGTTTCTCTTTTCCTGTGTATCATGGTCATGCATTGGCTAAACGTTTTCTAGTCGTCTAACTTAAACGAAAAGAAGGACAGCTTATGACGGGAAAATACGGACACGCGTCGTCGTGTAAATGGGGACATGAAATTTACACTAATTATTGTTATTTTACAGGGCCTTAGCTTGTGATATTCAGGTTGTGCGCAGACTTTTTCGAGCTTACATGCATTTATATCATATATTTTAAAATATATAAAAAAGACATTTGTAATCTCAGGTTGCACGCATCTGCTTACATGTGTTGTACCTGCGTATATGGAAGCTAGGCGTCAGTTTCACAACACTGTAATTGAGCTCTGATCACTTGTTTTTTTTTATATAACCAAAATGTAAATGTTAAAAAACAAAATAAACAAACAATGAAAAATCAGCAACATTAAAAAAAATTCTAAATACATTATTCAAAGTGACCCTATGGCAATGCTGTTCTGTTTTGTCTGCAATTTAACTACTGCAGTTTTAGTGGTCGTTTAATTGGGGACAATGTGCTCCGCAAGGCTCAGTGGGTAGGTGTGTACCAGCTTGTTTAATAAAAGCAGAGGTATGTGCTATTCTGTTTGTGGGATAGTGAATAAAAAAGATCCCTTGCTGTTTATCGATAAGAGTAGCTGCATTACTTTGGCGGCAGCGGGTTTCATCTCTCTTACTATCACTAACCTCTGTCCTGGACAGACAGCACAGGAAGCTGAGTTGTGTGCCCAGGAAAGCATGCTTGAACCTTAATTGGATACAAGCACGAAAATAAAATTAATACAACCAACCAACCAGATATACACAGACCAGCCACCTGCCCCGGAGTGATTAAGCTTAAATTTAATTGGATATAAGCACGAAAATAACTACAATCAACCAACCATGTATGTGCATACAGTGATACTCCACAATGTATACTAAAAAAAAGATGAGGCACTGGAATCATCACGGTTCCTGCAGACGTCCAAGAATCAAATTTCAAAACTTTAACGACTTTTTCGCACATAAATCTGTAAAAATGTACAGATGTATCACACTGTCATGAGCTAAAATTGAAATCTGGAGAAACTGAATGATCTATCTGCATAAAAGAACAGGGTTTAAATACTCTTTACGGAGGATAAAATCAGACTTTCACTATGAAAAACATGGTTTTCAGGGACATAATGCATCACAAGAAGTGATCGCTTGCACTCTGATAAGAATGATCGAAAACATCTTGAGGGTGTACATACTTATGGGTGTCGTTAGATCTAATTTTCGCTTGGCCTTAAAACCAGTGAATCTAAGTTACCAAAAACAGATAAAATATGACATAAATAAAAAATAACAATTTTATTGAGAAAGTATGCATATAAGGTATGTTGCTATGTCGTAGCAAACAAGAAAAGTATTCCTTTTATCCATTCTGCGATTTCACTTCCACCAAGTTTAGATTCTCCGTAAATTCTGTCCACAAATGAGATAGGAACCTGAAAAGTCAATAAAATGTACATTTAAAGAATTACAAGAAACACACAATATGATTTGTTTTATTTTTAGAGATGGAAATTTGTTACTTTGTACAAGTTATTATCCACTTTCCCCGATTTAAAAATGATTTTCACTGACATCATTGTTGCTAAATAAACCACTAAATGATTTTTCATGGGGGAATGGTAACATTTCAAGGCTACTAGCTGTAGACATTCAGAAAATAAAACTTGCAAACTACACAATTACAGGAAGTTTATTCAATCAGACGTACAAGTATTTCGACAAATGTTTCAGACTGATTTTTAGAAACTTGAGGCACAGCGAACCAGTAGACATGCAGCATTTAGATTCAAGCCAAAAGTTTTAATGAAATGTCCATGGACGCAGGTGACGGCTAAATTATCTGCTGCTATTTCATCTTTAGAAATATAATTATGCTGACATAATAATGGATTGCCTATAATTTTACAAATGGTGAAAACGGTTTTAACCTAAACAGATTTTACAAAAGTTTTAAAATACCCACTTTGCAAAAAAACAACAACATTTAGAACATCACTGTAGATAAAGTGAAAGTAGCATGGACAGCAGGAAATGAAAAAAGGAATCTGGAAGTGTTCATTAAAAAAAAACCCATTAAAATATAACTGTTTTATAAATTGTTTTCTTTTGTATTTTGTTTTAACTTTGAGCTAAAAATTATGTATTTAAAACAATTTCAATGTAACTTTGAGGTAACCGATCAGGTAACGCAAATATAATTCATGTTACCAAACTATGTAAAAAAAACCATGTGAACCGACTTTTGGTTAACTAAGATTTCGAAATATTGTCCCCTGGATTGGAGTAATGGTAAAGTGAACCTCAGTGGTCCAGTGGTAGGAAGGACAACGGACTCACAAGATGAAGACTGTGGTTCAAAACTGGTCAGTTGGTGGCTCACACGGGACCATGTGTCAAAACTGCCAAATGTTTGACATACAATAACTGATGATTGTAAAGTAAAGTTTGTTTTATTTAACGACACCTCTAGAGCACATTGAATTATATTTTATCATCAGCTATTGGACGTCAATCATATGGTTATTCTGACATATGTTTAGAGGAAACCCACTGCTGAGACATTGGCTACTCTTTCCGATAAGTAGCAAGGAGTATTTTATATGCATCGTCCCAGACAGGACAGCACATACCACTGCCTTTGATGAACCAATTGTGGACCACTGGTTGGAATGGAAAATAGGCCAAACTGCAAAAGGGTCAACTGAGTAGGATCGATCCGATGACAGACAGCTTCACAAGCTGACACTCTACCATATGAGCTACATCCCGCTATAACTGATGATTGATAATTCAATGTGCTCTAGTGGTGTCATTAAACAAACAAACAAAGGAGTAATGGTAAAACATGAACAGAAAGAATGAGACAAGATAACACTCATGTTCTCACCTCCCCAATTGAGTATCCAAACTGTCTTGCTCGTATGATCATCTCAATCTGAAACACATAGCCCTTCGACAGACATGAGTGAATTAGTCTCTCTAGGACATCTTTCTTGTACAATCTGAAAATGAAAGCCATCTGAGAAATAACGATTTGTGACAATCTGTACAATATATACATCATTTTTGTACAATCTGAAAATGAAAGCAATCTTAGAAATAACTACTCGTGACAATATGTTCAATATATACATAGTTCTCCTACAATCTGAAAATGAAAGCCATTTGAGAAATAACTAGAAATCTGAATCAGTCTCTAGGACATCCTTCTTGTACAATCTGCAAATGAAAGTCATCTAAAAAAACTGTTGTTTATGGCATGGCAGTGAGTACAAGATCTGAATTATTCCCTCTAGGAAAAGATTAAACAATGTGATGTAATGTTAAACATTCCTTTCCTTTCTTTAAACTGAATAATAAAAGGTCAAAATCAGAATAAATAACTTTTTTGACTATGTTGATTTTATGTACGAGATATGAATTACCACAATTCATAAATTTTCTGTTTTTTGTTTTAATCTAGCCAGAAATCAACATTTTTAAAGTTAGTTTGAATATTCTTAACAAAGGTTGATGGTTCAAGAAATACTATTTAATATTAGCTTGAGATCTAATGACACAATTTTATACAAAGTGAAAGTGAAAGTAGACTTGACATCTCACCTGAAACTGCCAGTCACGTCAGATGCTCCGGGTCGCAAAAGAACTTGCGTGATATAATTAGCACCTCGGCTGAAATCGAGATAAAATAAATTGATGTGTTGAACTTTATTGTTTGAGGGGTAATGGCAATTACTTGCTTCATGGCTACATGATCAGGATTCACCATGAGCACAGCAGCAAATCTAAGTTACTTCCAATATATTATAAAAAATACATAACAAAATTTATGTCATCACATATGCTAAGAATTGAAACTGGTCGATACAATAATATAGAGCGACATAATCGATTGTTTTACCTGTTCAAATGTAGTGGAAGATGAGTTTCATTTTATTCTTCAATGCCCTCTATATCATGAGTTAAGAAAACCATATATTAAAAGTTATTATTGGAAAAAAACATCTTTTTTCAAACTTTTGCAATTATTTAACAGTGAAAATGTAGAGCAATTATGTAATTTTGGAAAATATTTATTTAAAGCATCTAAATTAAGAAAAAAAATTATATAACGCATTTTCCACATACATGTAAGTGTGTTTAGTATATGTATGTTCTATTTTGTTAATGGTCTCTCTTCTGTAATGTCAAAACCTGTTCTCCTGTACTATATTTGTAACCTGTGTATTCTCTAATGTGTATTTGTTTTTTGTATATGTATTTACAGATGAGTTGTACAGCTCAATGTCAGTAAAGATTTGATTTGATTTATGCAGCTTGATAGATGTTCATCGTGAAATTTTATCACAGTAAATTACATCAGTCATTTGAAGTACTGTGAACCAATTAAAGGGAATCAATCATGTTTTTCAATGAATCAAAACAACTGAATATGATTAAAACACTACTTAAATATAATTACTGTACATTTTTATTTGACTATAAATGTAATAAAATATAATAAGACATTATCTGTCGGCTTTTGTGAGCCGAGAAGAATATTTACAATTTGCGAACAACCAATCACAGATGCCGTTTTATAGTACAACAGAGAACGAAATTCGATTTTGTGACTTCAAAGGAAATTTTTTTTTCCAAGAACCACAGTTGTTGAGAATCCTCTTTTATCAAAAGCTGTTTAAAGAATGCTTTTTGACAGACTTGCGTTATGTTGTGGCGATGTGATACTTTTCCAAAATTTGAAATATATTTTAAAAATCACCATGTTTACATTTGCTTGGACCACATATCAAAATTACCAAATGTTTTACATCCAATAGCCAATGATTAAAAAAAGTCAACGTACTCTAGGGGTGTCTTAGAAAAGAAAAATTACCTGATACACTTTCTTTTGAAATCCCAGCCAAACACTCCACCGTCACCACTGTATCTTGTTCCAAGCACGATGTCGTAATCTTTTTCCATCTGTTTCCTAAATACACAGAAAGAGAAAATTAATATTATTCAATATACGACTGAGAGAAAACAAATATGTATTTTTATTAAAAAAAAGTATATTATTACTTAATCAGTGTTTACCACCTCTACTATATTTTCTCTTAGGTAGATCTTTAAACACTGCAACTGGCCCCAGTGGTGCAATGATCACACTATTGGACACACCAACGGTAGGTACTGGGATCAAATCTCTGTCGGCATGGGATTTTTAATTTCAATATCTGCTCAACTGGCTGAGTGCTCTTCAAGTCTCAATGGATTAAATATCGGACAATAGCTTTAATTTCAGATTGTACCACTACATCATTACACCAGTTAATGGTCCACAGCTGCTTGATCAAAGGCCATGGTTTATGCCATCCTGTCTGTCGGATAGAGCATATAAAAGATCCCTTATTGGTAAGAGTAACCACCTTAGTGTGGCAGCAATGGTTTCTCTTCTACTAACACTATTTTCTGTCCTGAACAGACAGCACCCGAAGCTGAATTGTTTGCCCAGGACAGCATTCTAGAACATTAATTGCATATAAGTATGAAAATAAGTACAACCAAGTAACCTTTAATACTGTAAAACACAAATGTAGGTCACAAGTCCATATTTAATGGCGGGCGATCTATTTTAACAAAAATGTTTCCCACTGATAATATATATTTAAAATAAATATAGGTTTCACAACAATGGTTAGAGATTCTAAACAGCGCTTGTTTTCAGGGCACTTTGAAAACTAGTAAATGTATGTTTGTGTCCAAATCTAAATAAATGTAGTAAATCAGACATTTAACTGATGAGAAAACTAAATTCATTTTTAAAATTTAATTTTTTTATCTACAATTGCAGGACCTCTACGTGAACATTTTTATTTTATTTTATATCCAAGAAACTACTTGTATCGAGACATCAAAACAAAAGATTACGTATCAAAATTACCAAAAGATTGACATCCAATAACCAATGGTGGTGTTAAACAAAAAACCACAACTTTTTTTCAAGAAACACTTACTTGATCAACTGTGGAATAAATTTTGGCTGAAATAGAAATAAACACAACATTATATAGTTTTCTTAAAATCAAAATTATACGTTGAAACAACCCATTAATTAACAGTGTGGTATTGTTTCAAGGCTGGTATGCAGGGCACAATATTTGATGCGAACTGCCGTTCTGTTCACGTGTCGGTTATGCAAAATTAAATATATGCAAATCGGTTGCGTCGTGACCTGTAGATGTTCAGAAATTAAAACTTGCAAACTTGACAATTACTGGATGTATGCAGATGAAGAAGTATTCCGACAAATGTTTTAGACTGATTTTTAGATACTTGGTGTGCAACGAACCATTAGACAACTTTATATTGCGACAGTTGTAACTTGTGACCGGTCTAAACTAAAAATGCTGAGTATAGAGTAGAGCCGCAAGTTTTAATGAAATGTCTACAGACGCTTGGGACGGCTAAATTATCTGCTGCTTTTTCATCTTTAGGAATATAATTATGCTGACATAATATTGGATTGCCTATAATTTTACAAATGCTTAAAATGGTTTTAACATAAACAGGTCTTACAAAAGTTTAAATATTGGGTACTTCACAGAATGAGCTTTAAAAAACAAACATTTGGAACATCACTGTAGATAAAGTGAAAGTAGCTTGGACAGCATGAAATGAAAAAAGGAATCTGGAAGCATTCATTGAAACAAAAAATATAGCTAACTTTAGGAAAGATTAAAAAAAATATATATTAATTGTTTTCTCTTGTATTTTGTTTTAACTTTGAGCTAAAAATTATGTATTTAAAACATAATTTCAACATAACTTTGAGGTAACCGATCAGGGTTACCTAGGTAAAAACCACGCGAACCTACATGTACTTCCGGTTACCTCAGATTTCGAAATATTGTCCCTTGGATATGTAAATGATTACCAGTCTTTGAATAAAGAATAAATGAGAAAGAGTGCTGAATTAAAGTAACTGGAGGCCACGAGCAACAACATGGGTACACAAATTTAATAGCATATGAATTATGATCATGAGAAACAGGAACTTGAGGCCCACCTAGATTATGAGGCCCTGGGCTGCAGCCGGTCAGCCCATGTGTAAATCTGGCACTAATGAGAATAGATTTAAAAGCAAATATTCCATAGTATTGATCTGAATACAATGGACCATTGAAACATAAGGGAAGTAACTCTGCAATGAACTGAACATACGTAAAAACTGTCTAATTTCTGCAGGCTCATTAGGCTTATAACCTATAATGTGTGTCAACCTGATTTTAAAGTTACAGGCCCAAAAATTGTAACCATAAATTTTAGATAATAAATAATTTTTAAGACATACGTATACATGGTGGAATCAGTTTTACAAATTGTATTTTGATATCAAGATGATTTTATATATTTTAGTTAAAAACAAAATAACATCTGATATATTAAACCAGCAGAAAAAATAATCTCCTAGCCCAAAAATTATTGTTACTACCCAAAACAGGTCAAGACAGCAGATTTAATGGATAACCTAAATTATAATAAAATTTTCTAAAACAGATAATAAAATGGTTTATTTTTTAAATCTTATATGATGAAAAATACAAAGGTAAAAGAGTGGGTAGTTTTTTTCACCCTCCCACCAGAAACACTCAAATGACTGATACTAAATTATACATATTTAGTATTCTCAAATACTAAATAAAAGAAAAGAAAGAAGAAGAAGAAAAATACATGCTAGTTTAAAAACACAAGTCTTTTAATTTAGTCTAAGAGATGAAGAAGTACATGCAGAAGAAGAAGAAAAAGGACAGTGTGCTACATGCAGGTTAAAAATTGCATAAATCAGAAACACAAATCTTTTCATTTTGCCTAATTCCAACATCACTAGCGAAAACTACAGTGCACCTCTCTGTAAAAAAACTTACATGATGGGACATGTCGGCATCCATTAGGATAATGAAGTTACCCGTAGCATGTTTTATTCCATGGATGTATGCAGTACCTAAAAATACAAAATCAAACACACTAACATCACAAGAAATATATGATTATTTCCAAAGAATGAATAAAGCTTTGTGACTGTCACTTAGCATATAAATGAGAAACGGCTGCAACCAAACTTTATCAGCAGCTTGAAACAAATGCTTGAACCGTGCCACATGCAAGTAGAAATAACTACAGACAAAATTTAATAAGATGTAACTGACGGTAGTCAGCGAGCAGGATGTAGCTCAAATGGTAGCGTATCCGCCTGTGAACTGGTCGGTCATTGGATCAACCCTTCTCAGTGGACCGATTTGCTTTTTGAGATATTTCCCATTCCAACCAGTAGTCCACAACTGGTTCATCATGGATGTGGTATGTGCTGTCCTGTCTGAGACGTTGTATATAAAAGACCCCTTGCTTCTTATCGGAAAGAGTAGCCTATGTGGCAGCAGCTGGTTTCATCTAAATATGTAAGAATGACAATATGATTGACATCTAATACCCGATGATAAGATAAAAATCAATGTGCACAAGAGGCGTAGTTTAATAAAACAAACTTTACTTCTTTTACTAATGGTAGTCTCCTTGGGTAGATGGAAACGGTCTTCAGAATTTTTTTTAGACAAACTTGATATGCTAATCTTTATCATGAGGCCAGAATTATAGACAAAGAAAGGCCTTAATAAACTAATGGGCATAAGAAATGATACCAAGGATAATTTAATGATAACTGAGGAACCACATAAAAATTCGAAAATAATATAAATTTGTATTTGCAAACCAGATGTATAATCGACATAAATGCCATAATTTAATTTAAGCAGAAATAAAAACAAAATCAGCTGAAGCCTTAAAATTTAACAAAATATCCAAAATATTTTATTCTTGTTTATGGTATCATTTCTTTTACCCATTAGTTTGTATTTCAAGGTGCATACTAAACAAATTAGAACATTTTTTTTTTATTACGTATTCTTATTTTTACCATCTGTTAAATATGGTTGGTTTCTTTTTCTGGGTATGGCAGGGTGACCAAACACACGTTTTATTGTTTGTAAATTTCAAACTGCTAAATATTTTCTTGTTAAGCAGACCAGGTATAAAACAACATAAACAGTAAAACAATACATACCAAGTCCAAGTTTCTTTGCTCTCGGTCTTAAAACCTGCAAGTATATTTTTATCTTTGTATTTTAATCTAGAATAATTTTAACAATATTATATTATTTTGTAAGTAACAAGCCTGGAAAAAGTGGGTGGTCAAGGACATTGACCAGTACAAATTTGTCTTTTTGGAAGATTTGACAGTCACAAAGTTAACTGAGTCGTTCATTTTATCCAACTCTCATGTTTTAACTTTTTAGTAAAAATAACATTTCTGTATAAAATCAGCTTGATGCAGCTTGTGTCTGTTGAATAAATTGTTAAGAATTAAATAATAAAAAGCAAACACCATAAAAACTAAATTGTGTATTTTGTTTAAATTGTTCATATTAAACTGTATGTCAGGAACATTTCCCTTAATATCCGGCACAAATTGACTGATGCTGCGCATTTTGACCAGCTGAAGAAAAATAATTATTTCCAGGCCTGAAGTAAAATTTATAACATAGAGGGGCGGCGCATATGGTATGGCCAGAATGGCCATGGCCATACCAATTTCCTTTATATACCATTATTTACTATTTCTTGTTTCTGTGTAAGTACACTGTGCCACCCCATACATATATTTTTAGGGTATTAACAATTGTAGAAATATACTTAGAATTTAAGAATATTTGTGCAATTACATGTATAAGTATCCTCTAGAGATTTACATAAAGGTCTATTACATATTACAACAAGTGTGCTTTCTTTCAATATAATTATAATAGAAATTGTAAAATTTCTTAAATTATTAAATTTCTTTGTGAAGTACATGACTAATTTTATTTTTAAAACTGCGTCATTTTCGCACTTTATGACTTTATAGCAAAGTTGGAAAGCCAAGATTATTTTAAACAAATATGGGGAATCTAATAATTAAATGTCAACTAGTAAAAGAATAAATGTTCTCACTATGTTTTGGTCACTGTATATTCTCTGAAGATCTTTAGCTACATCGAGTGTTCCATCTGGACTGCCATCGTCAATGATTATAATTTCATAATCATAACCACTAAAAGAAACCAGATTAACACTTATATTAACACAATAGTATTTAAACACGATTTTTATTAGAACAGGTAATTGAAATCCATATACGCTGGTTTCACTTATGTATTTAGTTACTTCCGAGTCTTAAAGAAATAGCTGCGTCGTAATATTAATTGTATTTCCCCACAAATAGTCTGAAATAATGTAAAACGCAGTTTTCCAGGTATGTCAGTTTCACCAAGGGACGTAACTCGTTCCAACTTTCTGTTCACTCAAGGATGTCGTGTTGTCTTTGACCTTTGACCTGTTTCTTTCCTGAGCTCTGATTGGTCACCGCGCCTTATGGCCACACCGTTACTAATCATTATGCGTTTCCGTATGGGGGTACCTCTGTTCACACAATATTTTCTTTAATGTGGTGCAAGTCTTGTGTTTTTTCTGTTAGTATTCCTGTAGCTGAAGATAAGCAGAACATTTTGATACTAAATTTTTATGTTTATCTGCATTATTAAACTAATGGTGGAGTGAGGTTGTTTTCACACAAACGGAAATTGTGTCCTTTTTTAAGCATCATTTTCCTTTTGTAAGTACATGCATTTGAACTCATTTTATGACAAAAAGGGAACAAATTAGTATTGATTTGCATTTCATACACCTAAACATGGATAAAAAAATTAAAAATAAATATGTTGCTTTTAAAAAATGGCTGGATGTTGCTAACTATAGTTTTCAAGATAACAGTTAAGGTACGAAATATTTTAATGTCATTAAAATATAATGAATATCAAACTATACCTGTATACTATCTGTAAATCAAGTGCTAGATGACATTTCAACAGATCAGAAGTCTCAGTGGTAAGAATCATGTGATAATGTTGGGTTTTTCCGTAGGACACGTTTGATTGCACTACATTGGTAATACTAACAGGGACATTCGGAAACGCTCGCTCTTTTGTTCAAATCTTTGGCCCACATATATATATTTTTTTTTTTGTGATGGCTTGAAATGATGTTAAGATCCACGCACAGTGATCAGATTTATTATTATTATTTATTTATTTTAAATTTATGTCTTTCATTTTACACCAAACGATCCTAGCACAACAAAACTTATCAACTGCTTTGGATTTTCATAAATAAAATTTCAACTTTGTTTTCTGCAGAGATACGGTTTGAGCTTATTAGTTTTTGATATTAGCAAAAACAAATTCATCATATAAAATTGTTAAAAAGAAACCAGTTTAAAGTATATATATTAAAATTAATCTCTAACAATCTTTAAAAATAAGTGTTGTTTTAGGTGTAAGGAAACTGTATTTTAGGCCATATTATTATTATATTGTTGAAACAAAGTCTTAGTACATACATCACAGCCACGTTAACGTAAAACACTTCGCACTTAACAGTAGAGGATCCAGACGGAATTTAAAAAATTTTTAACATATATTTTCCTAGTGGAAGGACGTGAAAATTAAAAAAATTTCACCAGACCTATTCACCCATCACATTTGGATCCCTCCCCCCCCCCCCATCTTTCAGAAATTCTGCATCCACGTCTGCTTAACCTAAGTCTTTGCGTGCGTTGATTTAGAGCTCTATGCCACTGTTGAAGATTTCTTCTGAGACTTAATATTGTTATTGAAAGAGCACTCTCAGTCTCAAATTCAGTAATGAAGAGAAAAACAACTAACTTGGCCACCTTTTTTTCTGTCAATATTAATGCAGTATTCATTTAATCATAACCATCTGCACGTTTCCGTATTGACATAGACATAATTATTATGTTGTACATCAAAACATGTTAATCATTTAACTATCCTTTGAAGAAACCTAATAACATACTCATGGTATGCGAATTAGATACATTTAAAATCAAGTGTTGTAAGATAAATGGTATCCAACGAGCACTTGTTTAGAAATTATGTAGCAAATTGCTATCATGTCTTAGATACTGTTGAAAACAAACGAAGCAGGCCATAATTTACCAATAAACTGATCAACAAACCTTTACTCCGCTAAAAAGAATTTAGTATAGACAATACAATCTACCTAATACCAATCTAAAATACTTGTTAGACTGAACACGATTGGTCTTCATATTGAGCAATTTACCAATCACAATTTTTTTTTTAATTTCCGCTAAGACTAATTAGCATTTGTTTCAAAATGGAGGGAACGTAAATGTTTGTGAGACTTGGAAAAGTTCCAACATCATTTTGATATTTTTTCATTGTTGTAGTAACTTCATATTACACAGAAATGAAACCAGTACAACAATTTATAATTGAATGCAGCTGGTAGGTTGACATGCGTTTTGAACTTATTTGTTATTAGACCAAATCGCGAGCAAGTTAGGGCCTGTTCAGTAAGCATAACAGACTAAACAGCGATTTATAGAAAAAAAAAAGAAAAAAAATTTTTTATTTGCTTGTCGTCTGTTGGACTATTTATTCAGAGCAATACATGCCTTCAATCAATCAATGATACAGAAAATTATTTATTCTGAAAAATTATATATCCCCGTCATGCCAAATTGCGTCCCATTAACAGGAATTGGCTACTGGCATGCGCAGTTGAGTCACATAGTACACTTAACGACATCAATGTTTACGTTGTTGAATTTAGTAATGC
>JAULBS010134168.1:0-13187 GCA_032355785.1 Symmetromphalus regularis | reverse complement strand
ATCTTTTTAAAGCCAGCCAATCGGTAGCCATATAAGCAATCTGCACACTGTGCAATTATCAAAAATATCTTGCACCGTATATTTGAGCCCATATGGGTAATAAACTAAAATAAATCATAATGTAGACATTCTATATATTATAATAACATCAATGAGTGTCAGTGACTCCAACACTCTCTCAAACACATCCTGAATACTAAAATAAATCATGGTGTAGACATTCAATATATTATAATAACAATTTTTGTAAGAATTACCCTGCTGGCTTTATATACAATAGTTTTCTATTAAACACTTTTAATATTGATGCGCAGTGTTCTATTTGGAGGTGAAAAATTAAAATGCCATCAGGACCCTCTCGGAAAATTTCTTGTGAGTGCAACACCAATCCTTTTTTTTACTCACAACATTTTACTAATAAGCAATTAAGAGTTGCACACACATTTTGTAGTCATAGTTATCATGATTGCTACAAATCACTATGTAATGGTAAAATGTAGAGGCTACACATCACTATTTTTAAATATTAAGTATCCATTAGGCCTACATTAATAACTAATGAGACCATCTAGATTGTTTTCCTTTTGTTTGTTTAACAATAAATGTTGGCTATTGCGGATCAAACATTTGTTAAATATAAAAAATTATTAAAAATAAATCAGTGTAAAGAGCTGATATATTCCTAGTATATATATATATATATATAATTTATATACATGTACAATAAAAATATATCAGCTCCTTACACTGTATACACATAATAGGACGGGTTATTTGTACACCAGACCTTAGTTTTTGAAAAATCCAAGTAAGTGATAGATCACACGTCTGAAAATGCTTAGGCGAGTGATAAAATTGCAAGCCTGAAATGACTTACGTGAGTGAAAAATCGCCATGTTGTTTAATTAACTTTTATCCATCTATGTTGGAAAACTTCATTTGATACATCTGAACAACTTAGCTATTTTACGAATTATACCGATTGGGACCAGGGGTGGGGAAAATTCAAAATGACTATCGGTCCCACATATGATGTCGTCGGTACATTTCGAGAAATATTTACACACACCTCCCCGAAAATAATCTGTTTTATCTGTGTGTAATGTGGTCATACAAATAATAATTGGAAAACTGTACTATATCATGATATTCATGTTGTTGTTTGTACTGCTTTTTGGATGTTTTAATTTAATTTTATAGTTTTCTTTAGCGCAAAGAATTTAAAAAAAAATATTTAAAGAACAAAAAAAACTAGTAACAAATTAGATTTTAACTCCCATCAATGCATATAAAAACATATTTGCCGACTTAGGCCTTTTCTGCAGCTGCAGTATATAATATATACCATATTGTTTTTTTAGTTAACAAGTGTAACTCATTCATATCCACAAATTGGTATCGTTTTTAACAACCTTTGATTACTGTGACCAGTTATAAAAACGAAATCTTTTGTTTTAATTAAGTGTGGATCCTTAGTTAGTCACTCTTAGTTACCGAAACAACATTGTTAATGACCCTTCCATTGTGAGCAGTAATGCTCAGTCTCTTTGATGATATTATAACCTTAACCTTTAGACTACTGAATTCTTTTAAGAGTTACTTCCCCCAAAAACTGGATTAATTTTGAGAAAAATCAGTTTGAGAGGCCTCTCATTTTTGCACGACTTGTGGTCTAGAAATGTGTAAAAATAAACAAAAACAAAAAAACGTAAACCACGCTTGGTAGTTCGTATTTATGGTCGGATTGCTTATGGTCGGATTGCTTATGGTCGGATTGCTCTGTGTCATTCAAAGTTTTTATTTGAAAATTCTCTCTCGATTCGCTTACCTTCAGTAAACCCCAAACTAATATTTATTCCCAATTAGCTCTTCAAAATCTCTGAGTAGCCCGATCGATAAAGGAGTCCGAACGCTTCAAAAATCCACCATTTGCAATTGGGAACATCCTGTAGGTATTGCGTCATTTCCTCCCATAATGCATTTAAGCAACAGGAAATACTAATTTAAAAGGGCCAGTTCGAATGGCTACAAATGTCGCCTCCAGTACTCAAGCGTTTGCATGACGTCAGCGAGATAAATCGCCTGCAGTGTCCAGAAGGTTAATTATGTTTGTTTATGACTGACTTTATAATGACTGAAAGTGATATCAAAGACCCGACAGTGTTACTTTTAATATACTTTATTGTTTTGATTACACCTCGCAGCACCTGTAAAGGACAAATAGAAAAGTGGTACTATACTTCGCGTCACCGGAAGTGCAACAACAAAACACCAGCATTTTTCTGTTGAAAAATAAGTGCCAAAAGGACAACAACTGCCTTTCAAACGTGTACATGATACACAAAAGTATTTCACTTCAAAACTTTTTGGATTATATATAGTTGCTATGGTAATAAAAATCGTAATAGAAAGTGCAAAAAAACCCAGCTAAAAACACTGAATAATAGTTTTTTCCACAGTTTATCTTCTTGAAATTTTGTATAAAAAATAGGTCTTTCGTTCAATTTCCAAAACCATTTTCCTTTTCATTCTACAGTCCCTAGAAGAAAAGTTATTGTTAAAAACAATGGTGCCAATCTGAGGTGACGCGAAGTAATAACGTATTCACCGTTTCTGTTTCCGGTAACTGGCAGTGAAAGGAAACAATAATTAACACACTTCAGTACTGATTCTTGGACTGGCACGAGTGTTTCGTGATTCAGTATGAATACCAATTAACTGATGGTGTAAGATAAATACTTGCAGAAAATGTCACCAGCAATGATAGGCGATCAAATAAAAGAAACGGACCAATAAAAATTACGCTCCGAACCAGAACATTAAAAAAGTGGGACCGGCAAACTAATGATCTAAAAAAATGTTCGTCTCAAAGGCTGCCAACGGTCCCAGACTGGCAATAAATGGCATTTCCCCACCCCTGGTTGGGAGTGAGACAATAATAAAAGGAAACAGGTGAGTCCCAGGAATCTGCACTACATAACCATACATTTGAAAGGAAGGGTGGTGGTGTTAATATCAATTTCATCTGCATGTTGATAATAAACTGTCTACAAAAAATTATGCTGAAACATATTTTATATTTTTTGTTTCTTAAAATAAAAACATGTTCTTCATCATAAAAAACACTGTTTAGATAAGGCCTATTTACTGATATCTGAGATGACCTTGAGATGATTGTAATACCACTGATTGAAAGCACTTGAAATACATTGACCAACAAACAAATCATGCATGTATAATTATTAATAATTTGTTTAACAGTAGTCAAAGAGAAGGTTCCAACCAGTGGTCCACATCAGGCTTATCAAAGGCTGTGGTATGTGCTGTCCTGTCTGTGGGATGGTGCATATAAAAGACCCCTTGCTGGTTATTGGAAAGAGAACCTATGTGGTGGCAGCAGGTTTCCTCTAAATAAATGTCAGAATGACCATATGACTGACGTCCAATAGCCGATGATAAGATTAAAATCAATGAACTCTAGAGGCTTCATTAAATAAAATAAACTTTACTTTACTTTTCAAAGGGGAGGTAAGCACCCCTCATCACATCTTTTTCCCCAAACTAAAATTGTATTTACCTGTTTTGCAATGTTATTTGTACTTTTGGTGCAGATCTATCCCTCCCCACCCCAATATAAAAACCTGGCTACACCAATGTTTGTGAACAAGTTCTTTCCATTTAGAAAAAAGGAGAGCAATCCATTGCTCACCTTTAAAAAATCATACCTGGTGAGAAAATCAAGTGAGTGGTTTTAGCCAGTTTTTACATTTCACAGGTGTCAGGTGGGTGAGGATTCAGGAACATATTCAAGGGGTGGCTTTAAGGAGTTTAATACACTTCATCCACCATTTGTAAGTTTTCCCACATTATAATGTGGTTGTATGTAACTTTGAACTCCTC
This sequence comes from Symmetromphalus regularis, assembly GCA_032355785.1. Classification (NCBI taxonomy): domain Eukaryota; kingdom Metazoa; phylum Mollusca; class Gastropoda; order Neomphalida; family Neomphalidae; genus Symmetromphalus; species Symmetromphalus regularis. The sequence continues at coordinate 9,287 of JAULBS010134168.1, read as the reverse complement.
TCTTCAGTATTAAAAAGAAATTTCTGTACCCACCCTAGATGGCCTGAGAATTATCTTCCCATGGTATAGAGCAGTATACACATAACCACGTTTTTTTAAATATCTAAACCTCCAGAAAATTAAATTATTTCTTCATCAACTTCGAAAAGTACATGCATGTGTTTAGGTTAAGATCATGGCGGTCAAAATGATTTAAATATTTGTTCGTGTAAAGTATACGTGACCCAAGCGCTCCAGATTTCTATGGAAAGACTGCCTGTTCTGTGCCAAGATTTCCTACTAGTAACAAGAGCAGACGGTACAGAGATATACATTACATAACAATCAGACAACTAATCACCAACAGTGTAACATTTGTCAAGGCAGTCCAAGTACTCAAACATGTTTTCTACTGACCCAGTATGAGAAGACTTAGTGTCTAACTGGAAAATGTAGACTTTTGCAAGTTTTAATCTACCTTTGAATAAAATGCATTCATGGCAACAACAAAAAAAAACCCCGAAAAATACCATTCATGTGTTCTAGCAGTGGCTGATCCAGAAAATCCATCTAGGGGTGTCCCAATAATATGATGCAAGGTTAAAATAATAATAATAATAATTTTTTTTTAAATGTTATTTATATCACAAAATTTAGTGGTCCAGACCCAGCCCATGATCCACCAGTCCAGTTAAATAAAAAATATAAATTGCCATAAAAAACGTAAAAAAAAAAAAAATGTATGAATAAGACAGGGCACATCTTTCAATGTGCTTACATTTAGCAGGTTCTTGAAACAGTTTTGGGCTTAGATAATAAGATGACATTTTACAAGAACAAATTCTTGAAACAGGCTTGTTTTGGGCTTAGATAATAAGGGCAGGGGAGGGTGTAAAGGTGATATTTTACAAGAATAGGTTCTTGAAATAGGCTTGTTTTAGGCTTAGATAATAAGGGTGGGGGTGTGTGTGTAAATGTGACATTTTACAAGAGCAGGTTCTTGAAACAGGCTTGTTTTGTGCTTAGATAATAAAGGTAGGGGGAGGGTGTAAAGGTGACATTTTACAGAAGTAGATTCTTGAAACAGGCTTGTTTTGGGCTTAGATAATAAGATGACATTTTACAAGAGCAGATTCTTGAAACAGGCTTGTTTTGGGCTTAGGTAATAAGGGTCAGGAATGGCGTAAAGGTGACATTTTACAAGAGCAGGTTCTTGAAACAGGCTTGTTTTGGGCTTAGATAATATGGGCAGGGGAGGGTGTAATGGTGATATTTTACAAGAATAGGTTCTTGAAACAGGCTTTGTTTTGGGCTTAGATAATAAGGGCGGGGGAGGGTGTAAAGATGACATTTTACAAAAGTAATGGCTATAAAATAAAATGAGCCTCAGTGGTCCAGTGTTAGAACATAGGACTCTCAAGGTGAAAACACTGGTTCAAAACCCTGCTCACACTTGACTATGTGTCAAAATAACCAAATGTTTGACATCTAATAGCCGATGATTAATAAATCAAGTGGTGTTGTTAAACAAAACAAACCAAAAAAATAATTTAAAAAATTATAATACAAAATAAAGATCTACTGCCTATGATCTTTCAGAAAACTGCTTGTTTAGTGTGAGTACAAATGGGTTGAAAAACATTAATTTTGCAAGAAGAATGAGTAAATGATTTTTTACAGAATGTTTTAAGGCCTGGACAGGAAGAGAAAAATATAATTGGTCCACTGAAGAGAATCCATCCGATGACCACACCCGACACTACCTGCTGGACATGACCTCTGATCTCAATCCCAGCCTGCTATTTTTTAAGTTAACTGCTTAAATTGTAGTTTTTTTAAACTCTAAAGCACACTGATTTATAAATCACTAACAATTAGATATTAAACATTTGGTAATCCTGACACATAGTCATCTGATGAACCCGCTACATTTTTCCACTAACAGTAAGGGATCTTGTATATTAATTTCCGTATAGATATTTAAGATATATAAATATCATGGCTTTTGATATACCAGCCATGGGAAACTTGTTTTGATGTGAAAAAAAGTCTAAGAATGAGTTTTTTATGCCATAATATTCATTATTACCCATATGGTTCATCATATCTTGGTACATATCAACGTGTTACATCCTAGTACTATGTCATACTGGTATGTAACACTTTTTACATCATACGATGTCATATTATTTCACAGTTTGTTTCCAAAAAAGGAAAATGATTTCATTTTTGTTATTGTTCATTTTTCTTTTCAAATTTAACTTAAAATTGATAATGTGTAATAAATAGGATATTAAACTTACTGCTATTTCTCATCATGTTTATGTCCCGAGTGAAATAATTTTCATTGTCACTCGCTAAAGCTCGTGACAACTGAAAATTATTTCACTCAGGACATAAACATGACACGAAATGGAAACTCGTTTAATATCCTATAACTAAAAGGTGACAATTCAGCACTCAACATAAGGAACAGATCCAGAACTTTCAGCAATATAAGGAACAGATACAGAACTTTCAGCAATATAAGGAACAGATACAGAACTTTTACAAAGAGGGGGTCAAAAGATAGTGTTAAAAAATTTAAAATACTGGAATGATAAACAACAACAGATCATTTATATTCATTTTTCGCAACGAGATTCGAGACCAGTAGATGGAACAAGAAATTCCCCAAGTGGATTTGCTGAAGGGAATTGATCCACTGATCCCCCACCCCTTAGGCAGATGCTCACTATGTCATAAAGACACCTAGAATTGTTAAGTGAACCTTTCACCTATATGAGGTTGTTTGTGAACCAATTCCAGCTAGCAGGCTGGCTCAGTGAGAATATGTACAATACAATCTTATTTCTCCTAGCATGGAAAAACATGCCTGGCCTAAAGTCTATTCCAGCCTTCTTATCCTACATTAATTCACCTCATTGTACAACAGAACCATTAGTTCTATTCACACACAACACCTAAACTGGAAGCTATATAATAAACAAATAATATAAAAATCAATATTTTTGGGATAGGTTTGTGTTAAATGAAGTAAGTAAATAAAATCCAGTTCTGTATGCACATAAAAGGTGGATAGATCTTTTGGCCTCACACTACTATAATCTGTTCTACTTTTGTCCTAAATAGAAAATTCTAGCACTATAGTCTGTTCTGATTAAGGTGTCAACAGCTCCTGTAAATATAATTTAGTTTCATAAAAGCTTGCCAGACAGGAAAGCTGGGCAACACATTGTATAATCTGTTTCTCTTTTTGTGTAGCACTAGATCTAATTATGTTCCTGGGGCAGTTAGTGTCTGTTTCAAATAACCTGCACAAAATTTATCATTTCTTTACACAAACACTCAGTTTCTTTCTGGCAATCTTTAATTATCTACTTTTATTTTGCAACGCAGATAAAGAATTCTGAATTAGAAGGAGGGTTCAGGGTTCACAGTTTAAGTTACCATTATGTAATGGAACAAGTAACAGATGTAACTGACAAAATAATTTTATGGGGATGTGGGGGAGGAGGGGGAGGGTAATGGAAGGGACGGGAAAGCTCTTTTTATTAAATATTAGTTTTTTTTTTTATGCTGGTACAAAATTCTTTCTTATTTATTAGACCAGGAGAGGGTACAATTTTAGTATGCTTACCTCAGCAGGCTTTGAAACCTAGTTGTTACAAGGTGATAAGAAGAAGGTGGGGTGGGGTGGAGGGCAATGAGGGTTTATAGGTATCATATTACAAGAATTAAAGCTTTATAAAATAAAGGGAAGGACTTTTAGTTTTTTTCTGAAATATGGCATTTGTTTTAGTAAAAATCTTTTATTTCTTATTAAACACAAATTAAATGTACAGTACCTACACCCCTCTCTAAAAACCCTCCAACCTGAACATCAATCAACAGCAGCCTAATAGCAGTAAAACAACATGTGTTTCAAAGTTGAGTAGCTATTTTTGGCAGATATACTGACACGCTCCATCATGCAAGAAGTATGTAGAACCAAAAACAACTGACCCACATAAGATTTTCATAATAACAATTTAATATGCAGTTAAGAGTACTGCTCTAGATGCGTGTTTCCTGTTTTAGAGGAAAACTCTATTCTGCTATTTAGTGAAAATATGTTTTGTAATTAAACTCACCTGTGTATTACGTCTTCTTTTTTTTATGTCAGATGTGTATTAACTAATAACATTATAACGAGGACCAAAGTAAAGTAAAGTTTGTTTTATTTAACGATGCCTCAAGAGCACATTGATTTTTATCTTATCGGCTATTGAACGTCAATCATATAGTCATTCTGACATATTTATTTAGAGGAAACCCACTGCTGCCACATAGGCTACTCTTTCTGATAAGCAGCAAGTTGCCTTTTATAAGCACCATCCCACAGATAGGACAACACATACCATGGCCTTTGATGAATCAGTTGTGGATCACTGGCTGGAATGGAAAATAGCCAAAACTGCTAATGGGTCCACTGAGAAGGATCGATCTGATGACCGACTGGTTCACAGGCGGACATGCTACCATTTGAGCTATGTCCTGTTCCAACTAGGACCAAGTGTAAAATAAAATTTTATAAGTGAACAGTGACACTGACAGGTTTAATATGCTGGCTAAACTAGATAGGTGCAGAAACTGAGAAATATTTCTACTCATTTGGGGCAGGAGAGCTACATTGTAGTAGCTAGAAACATTGCTAGTCCCAAAGAAAAACAAATCACATGTCCATATTATTGCCTCGAACCATATGACTGGTAGATATTGAGATCCCTCGGAAAGAATAGCTGATGTGGCAGTAGCAGGTTTCCTTTAAAGACCATGAGTCACAAAACACCATTATGTCTGATAACTAACAGCCATTGAATTAAACGTCTTTCATTGATTTTCGCTGAAAAGTGTGATGTCAGGTCCAAATTAATATTATGACAGTTTGTACCCTACATGACAACTGATGAATTATCACATCCCAAAGCGCTACCATCAAATAACAGTTTGTAATCAATAGCAATGGCCTACCTTATTATTAATTAACACAAGCAAAAAACACCGTTGTCACGTTGTACACAAATGATCACTTCATTTGTATGTAAAAGAAGTATAAAAACAAGTCTTTTTTTATAAAACCACCAACTTTGTGAAATAAAAGAAACTCGATGTTTTATTTGTAAAACAGCAACTTGCTGAAGAGTTGAGGAAAGAAGATAAAATCAGAGATTTAAATGAAAGTGTAATGTAATCAACATGCTCTTTTAGCTATCAAGTAATCAGTCAATACAACATTCAAGGCTGAGGTTAACAAACTCAGAAGTTTAACAAGAAGGCAAACAAGCTGAGTTTAAAAAGGTGACATGCTACATATCAGGGCAAAATATTTAACCCAAACTGCCATTATGTTCGCGTGCCGGTTACACAAAATTAAATTTACGCGAACTTCAAATTGGTTACATCGTGACCTGTAGAGGTTCAGAAATTAAAACTTGCAAGCTTCATGATTACAGGAAGTTTATTCACACAGACGTACAAGTATTCCGACAAATGTTCTAGAGTGATTTATATTGCAACTGTTGTAACTCGTGAGTCGAGCCAAAAGTTTTAATGAAATGTCCACAGATGCTGGGGACGGATAAATTATCTACTGCTATTTCATTTTTAGGAATATAATTATGCTGACATAATATTGGATTGCCTATAATTTTACAAATGCTGAAAACGGGTTTTACAAAAACAGGTCTTACAAAAGTTTTAAAATACCCACATCGCAGAATGAGCTTTCAAAAACAAACATTTGGAACATCACTGTAGATAAAGTCAAAGTAGCTTGGACAGCGCGAAACGAAAAAAAAGGAATCTGGAAGTGTTCAATAAAAAAATAATTTAAAAACCCAGCTAACTTTAGCAAACATTATTTAATTTTTTTTATTTATCGTTTTCTATTTTTTTTTAAATTTGTATGAGCTAAAAATTATGTATTTAAAACATAATTTCAACGTAACTTTGAAGTAACCGATCAGGTAACCCAAGGGTTAAGTAAATATAAACAAAAATTATCATTTCATTAATGACCCTGTAGCAGAAAAGCAAGCATTGGCCATCACACTGTGATTACTTCACACCAGGGGTGGGGAAATGTTCTTTTTTGGCTGGTCGAGGAATGATTCGCGGACATGAAGAAACTTTTAAAAACATAAGTTTGCCGGTCCCACTTTTTTAATGTTCCGGTCCGGATTGTAATTTTTATCGGTCCATTTCACTTGCCCATTTCTTATATTTGATGGACTATCATTGTAGGTGACATTTTTTTGCACGTAATTATCTTAGAACATCAATGAACTGAATACTGAATCCTAACACACTCGTTCCGGTCCAAGAATTAGAACGTCTGTGTGTTAATTACTGTTTTTTTCAGTTACCGGAAACAGAAATGGTGAATATGTTATTAGCACTGCTTTTCAATTTGTCATTTTTGGGTGCCACGAGGTGTAATCAAAAGTATGTTAAAAGTCACTCTGTCAGTTCTTTGATATCACTTTCAGGGATTATAAAGTCAGTCATAAGCAAACATAACCAAGGTAAGAATCTCATCAAAGAGACTGAGCAATACCGCTAAAAAAAGAAGGGTCATTAACAATGAAGTTGCATGAAACTTTTAAAGAGTTTAAAAACTTTTATTCTATAAACCATGAAAATTGCCTGGAATTGTAGCCAACATGATTTTTTTAAATCTAATGCCCAAATGTGAAGTTCAATATCATTCAATGAGCGAGCATGTTTTACTACAATTTCGCAATTGTTTTATTGAAAGTTTGTAAGGAGCGATGGGTGTTTTAAGTAAAAGTTTTTGCCAAAACATGAATAAAACATTGTTGAAGAAATGTCTGATAATTATTATTTTTCTTTTTATTACCGTAAACAGAAAACAAATACACCGGTTATCAGAATGTGAAGTTCAAGGTCATCCAATAACTGAAAACTTTAGTAATTGTTTCATCCAAAGTTTGTAAGAAGCGATGGGTGTTTTAAGGAAACGTTTTTACCAAAACATGAATGAAATCAAGTAAATATCAACATTTGTTATTACTTGACACAAGCGTTTTTACAGCATTGAAGGGAGTTAAAATCTATAATTTGTTTCTTAGTTTTTTTTGGCATTTAAAGGTACAAAAAATATTTTCAGCATATAGGCCTACCAATGATGTCATAAGAGAGACAGAATGGCATTCTGAATCTTCCCCATCCCTGGCACACACACAAAGTTATCATTCTGCGCAACTGTGACAGTTGTGTATTAGATCAGGAAGGGCAAAAAAAGTGGCACCCCCAAGCATTTTGCAATAAACTAGGAACTATGTGTCGCATGCTCATAATATTTGGCACCATTTATCTTATGGATATTAACCCCTTGCTGATGAAATTTCAACCCTATAGGCTTAATACCTGCAAGATGACAGGAAAATACAAATTGTCATGCCAGACTGAAGCAAATGCGGGTTAACTGCTTGTCTCTAGGTTTGACAAGACTTTCTGAGAAGGTTTGTGCCAGCAGGACAGCAAAGTTTACTGAGCAGGAACATAAGGACAAAATCCAGGAGAAGTGGGCAGAAATATCTCTAGCAGTAGCAGTAATTAGGAAGTCCATTGGAGCATGGAAGAAGAGACTGCAACTTGTGTGTAGTTAGGTTGGTGGCCATATTGATCATCTGTTGTAGTCACGTAAGGTAGGCGACCAGTCCGGCATAAAAATATTTGACTTACAATTTTAATTTTCCTGTCATCATGAAGGTATTAAGCCTATAGTGTTAAATTTCACTAGCAAGGGGCTAATATCCATAAGATAAATTGTGCCAAATATTTTGAGCATGCGACACATAGTTCCTAGTTTATTCCAAAATGCTTAGGGGTACCACCTTTTTTTGCCCCACCTAAAATAATACCAAACCTAAAAGTGATAAACACAAACAAGAAAATATAACTAACCTCTCCAATGCTGATTTCGGCCTCTGTGTACTGTAAGCCTTTCTGAATTATGCTCAGTAGTGCCGCTGGTGGAACGAGTGCCCCATTGATGTTTGACTGACTAATATGACTCTCAATTCCAAACGTGTACGCTGAATGCACGAAACCTGGTAAAAATAGTAACAACATTTAGTAAGTTGACTACACAAATTCTCAAATAAATACAGATGTATACATATACAGTTAAAAAAATTCTATGACTTTTTCAAGACATTTTTCACCGATTTATCTTGGATTATCTCACCCTTTAAGATCAGACAATATTGTGACGGCACTTAATTGGCATCACTAAATCTTTTTACTGTGGCACTGTGACGGCACTTTTAAGAAAATGAACATACTACCAGAGTTCTTCCAAACTTCGAGGAGTCCATGAACGTATAGCCAAGGTTCTTTCAGACTTCCAGGAGTCAATGAACATACTACCAGGGTTCTTGCAGACTTCCAGGAGTCCATGAACTACCAGTGTTCTTGCAGACTTCCAGGAGTCAATGAATTACCAGAATTCTTGCAGACTTCCAGGAGTCAATGAACTACCAGGATTTTTGCAGACTTCCAGGAGTCAATGAACGAACTACCAGGGTTCTTGCAGACTTCCAGGAGTTAATGAACGTACTACCAAGGTTCTTGCAGACTTCTGAGAGTCAATGAATGTACTACCAAGGTTCTTGCAGACTTCTAGAAGTCAATGAACATACCACCAGGGTTCTTGCAGACTTCCAGGAGTCAATGAACCAACTACCAGGGTTTTTGCAGACTTCCAGAAGTCAATGAATGTACTACCAGGGTTCTTGCTGACTTCTAGGAGTCAATGAATGTACAACCAGGGTTCTTCCAGACTTCCAGAAGTCAATGAACATACTACCAAGGTTCTTGCAGACTTCCACGAGTCAATGAATGAACTACCAGGGTTCTTGCAAACTTCCAGGAGTCAATGAATGAACTACCAGGGTTCTTGCAGACTTCCAGGAGTCAAATTTAAAAACCTTTCCATGACTTTTCCATGACATTTCAAAACATTTAATGGTCTTTCATGTAACCCCCACTAGCTCCACCCACTGCTTTTAACTATTCTACAAAATAATTCAACTAAAGGTTAGTTTGTACTTTAATCTGACATTAACCCTTTAAGACTTGATTTTCCACTGCCTTAAAGTCCCCCAGGAATTGATATATCTGAGGTTAAACAAAGGATAAATTTAAAGATGGCTAATTGATGACAACTTTTTTTATTATTCATGGTAGAAGGTTGGTTAAAGTATATTTGTAAAGATAAATGAATTTCCTTTAAGAATTAT
>JAULBS010134157.1:0-13190 GCA_032355785.1 Symmetromphalus regularis | reverse complement strand
TTATCAAAGGCCGTGGTATGTGCTGTCCTGTCTATGGGATGGTGCATATAAAAGATCCCTTGCTGCTTATCGGAAGGGGTAGCCTATGTGGTGGCAATGGGTTTCCTCTAAAAAGACAGAATGAATATATAATTGACGTCCAATAGCTGATGATAAGATCAAAATCAATGTGCTCTAGAGACGTCGTTAAATAAAACAAACTTTACTTTAAGATAGTTTTAAAGAAATATTCCTATCTCTTTTACTTTTTTTTTTATGCCCAATAGATTTAACACCTAACAGCTACATGTAATGATAAAATAATTAGATATTTTTAAAGAAATATTATTCTCTCTCTCTCTCTCTCTCTCTCTCTCTCTCTCTCTCTCTCTCTCTCTCTCTCTCTCTCTCTCTATCTCTTGTTGTGTTTTTTTGCCCAATAGATAGAATCCTGTGTTGTTTGCCCTTGTTCCCAGTGCTTTTAAGACATGCACTAAGTACAGGAAATTAATTCTCTTCAGCTGTCATCAAACGAAGCCAATCTCACTGATGAATTCTTAATCTAGGCATAATGCCCTGCCTCTGATATTCACCTAGCAGGAAAGATGATGAAAGCCCTGGGCGACAACGTAGAGGACTTGATGAAAGATCTCTCTGACCACGTCAAGATCATCTAATGACAGATCTCTTAACAAGATTACATTTAGATTCTTTGAGGCTATTCACGGAAGCTAATTATCTACTTTGTTTTTCAAATATTTACACAATGGTGACATATACGGGTATAAATGTTATTCGTATTCAGTGGATTTAAAGGCACTGACCGTTGTTGTTTCAAGTAAAAAGGTGTTTTGAGGTAAAACAAACACAATTTGAACAGAAAGTCATTTTAAATAAATTATAAGTAATTTAAAATTATACGTTAATTTCTAACTGTTTGATATCCAGTAACCAATGATTAATAAATCAATGTGTCCATCATTCAGCAAAAAACAAAACAAAACATGATTAAAAAAAATTATATAAACATTTTAAATAAATTATAAGTAATGTAAAATTATACGTTAATTTCTAACTGTTTGATATCCAGTAACCAATGATTAATAAATCAATGTGTTCTAGTGATGTTATTAAGGAAAAAATGAAACAAAACATGATAACTTTTTGTTTTATATAAACACAACTTGAACAGAAACTCATTTTAAATAAATTATAATGTGAAATTATAAGTTAATTTCCAAATGTTTGACATCCAATAGTCAATAATTTATAAATCAGTGTGCTTTGATGGTGTCATTAGAGTCTCGGTGATCCAGTGGTAGAACCTCAGACACTCAAGGAAGTCAAGCTGATGACAGTGGTTCAAAACTTGTCGGACTCTGTCTCACATTTGACTATGTATCAAAATAAACAAATGTTTAACATCCAATAGCCGATGATTAATAAATCAATGTGCTCTAGTGGTCTGGATTCTCGGTGGTCCACCGGTAGAACATCGCTCTCAAGCTGATACAGTGGTTCAAAACCTGTTGGAGGCTGGCTCACACTTGACTAAGTGTCAAAATAACCAAATGTTTGACATCCAGTAGCCGATGATTAATAAATCGATGAACTCTAGTGGCGTCGTTAAGCAAAACAAAGAAACTAGTGGTGCCATTAAAACAAAACATAATAAAAAATGTATCAGTTCTTCATACACAATCCTCTGTTGGCCAGTTTCATTTTACATGTGTTACATGGCATACTCATATTTTCTCACTAATGTTATCTTAAAACATTTTCATCATATTCCAAATATCTTCTACAATCTGCAGTAGACTGTCCACATGGCTCAAACAGCATAACAATAAAAGTAAAGTTTGTTTTATTTAACGACGCCTCTAGAACACATCGATTTTTATCTTATCACCGGCTATTGAACGTCAATCATATGGTCATTCTGACATATGTATTTAGAGGAAACCCGCTGCCACCAAATTGCCTACTCTTTCTGATAAGCAGCAAGGGGTCTTTTATATGCTCCGTCCGATAAACAGGACAACACATACCACGGCCTTTGCATAACAATAAATAATAACCTTTAGGGTTATTACACAATCATATCAGGCAGAGGGATGTAGCTCAAATGGTAGAGTGTCCGCCTGTGAACTGGTCGGTTGTCGGATCGATCCTTCTCAGTGGACCCATCTGCAGTTTGTGCTGTTTTCCGTTCCAACTAGCGGTTCATAACTGGTTCATAAAAGGCTGTGGTATGTGCTGTCCTGTCTGTGGGACGTTGCATATAAAAGACCCCTTGCTGCTTATCTGAAAGAGTAGCCAATGTGGCGACAGCGGGTTTCCTCTTAATACATATGTCGATGATAAGATAAAAATCAATGTGTTCTAGAGGCGTCTTTAAATAAAACAAAACTTTACTTTGTCTCACACTTGACTACGTGTCAAAATAACCAAATGTTTGACATCCAGTAGCCGATGATTAACAAATCAATGTGCTTTAGTGGTGTCGCTAAACAAAACAAATCAAACAAAAAGCCATATACATGTACCTGTAGGCTACTCTTTCCAGTTAGCAGCAAGAAATCTTTTATATGCAATTTCCTTCAGACAAGACCTTTGTTATATAGATGGGGTTGAACAAAAAAATAGGGATTCGATCCTTTGTCATTTCCTCTGTATAATTTTAATATAAATTTCATTTAGCATAAAATTGGTAATTAAACCTGTGGATTGAGACCATTTGTCAGGTTTCAACAGAATCTGAACTTATCATGCATACTGTAATGAAAACCATTGACGGAGACCATATGTCTGGTTTTAACACACTACACATAGAATGAAACTGATAATGAGAACTGCGGATTGAGACAATACATGTATGTCTGTTTTTAACAGTCTACAAATAGCATGAAATTAATAATGAAAACTGTAGATTGAGACCTTCTGCTAAATTTTAATATAGTCTACACAGCATGACACTGATAAAGAAAACTGGATTGAGACCATTTGTCAGGTTTCAACAGAATCTGAACTTATCATGAAACACTAATAGTAAAACTCTAGATTGATACCATGTATCTGGTTTTAACACACTCTACACATACTTAGTATGAAACTGATAATGAAAATTGTGGATTGAGACCATTTGTCAGATTTCAACAGAATCTAAACTTGTCATGAAACACTAATAATAACAACTGTAGATTCAGACCATAGATCTGGTTTTAACACACTCTACACATACATGTAGTATGAAACTGACAATGAAAACTGTGGATTGAGACCATCTACCATGTTTTAAAAAATAGTCTGGACACAGCATGACACTAATAATGAAAACTGTGGATTGAGACCATCTACCAAGTTTTAAGAAATAGTCTGGACATAGCATGAATCTGATAATAAAAACTGTGGTTTGAGACCATCTGTCTAATTTTAACAAACCGCTGAATGTGCACATGGCATGAGTCACTGATAATGAAAACTGTGGATTGAGACCGCACTAGCCATGACTTGAAATTAGTCAATAATTGGCCTGCCATCTGTGTAACAGATTACAATATTATTTGCAGATCCCATCATTAAGCGATATCGATTCATCAGCATATATGATGTATGCTCCAGTGGATTATTTTACTGGAGAAAGTGCCAGTTGGAGGTTTGCCCAGGAAACACGAGAAGATGAACACTGCTAACATTTATTTACATGCTTATAGCCGTTTTAGTAGACACTGGCCTGAACTTATGGATACAAAGTTACAAGATTCACCTAATATTGTAGGCCTAATACCTCAGTGCATTGTTTATTCAGCAGCTATTAAACGCATACTCCCACAGACACGTGACCTAATTAATTTCCAAACAAAGAATTAATTTTAAATATAAATATTTGATTTGTCCATAGAAATACTTCATTCAACACCGCATCTCGCTTATTATCAATGTTTTAAAAATAATAATGAATTATGGTCATGGATAAATAAATCGAGAAAAAGTAACTGCTTATTTCCGTGTAAGGTGTGACGTAAATATTTCGAATCACGTCACAGGTATTCCCTCAATTCTATTTTGGGACGAATTCTTCTTGAAACGAAGCTGTTCAATCGGAAAATTCCGACGGCGGAAATGGTTTCACCGAAAACATACGAGAAGTTCCGATCTTGAAATTTGACAAATTTAAATGTGAAACAAAATCTATCGACTCTACATGGAATTCCCTCTACTATGATTCAATAAAAAGTCTTGTGTGATATGAAAGCGAGATCTAGTATCAAAAATGCATGTAAGTTTCATTCGTAATCAATATTTGGACAATTAGTCCCTTAAATTACGTGGGACTATGCCTTTAAAGGGATATATATTGCACACGACAATAAAAAATGCTTCTCATCCTCTACAGATTCTAATCAGTTTTTAAAACTGACGTAACGATTACGTCATTTCATAAAAGTTCAACGCGCGAAATTTCTGTTTCCTGGAGGCTACCATTTTCAGCGTGACGTCGAGATGATGTTTTAATCTTTTTTGTTGGCCGTTTGCGGCAAAATAAAACCGATTGCACAACAATGTTGGCGATAATTGTTGGCCGTGTGCGCTAGGCTAAAGCCGACTGACTGACAAAAATGACGCACAGAAATTACGTCACGCATTTTTATAAATTCAGCAGGCGGCTCACATTGACAGATTGGCATTTTTATTTGTTAATGTGACGAAGTTTGATTTCGGATTAATTTTTTGAAGGTAAGAATGGAGACTGGGCTATCTATACTTCGCGTCACATAAGATTGGCACAATCGTTTTTAACAATAACGTTTCTTCTAGGGACTGTAGAACAAAATGGAAAACTGTTTTGGAAATGAAACGAAAGACCTAATTTTTATATTAAAGTTCAAAAAGATGTACTGAATATTAAATATTTTTATGAGGTTAAAAATGATTTTTAGCAATTTTTTGGCACATTTCAGCTACGATTTTTGTTACCGTAGCAACTATATATAATCCAAAATGTTATGAAGTGAAATACTTCTGTGTATCACGTACACGTTGCAAAAGGTTTGAAAGGCAGTTGTTTGTCCTTTTAGCACTTATTTTTCAACTGAAAAATGCTGTTTTGTTGTTCCACTTCCTGTGACGCGAAGTATAGGAGATGATAAAGCTGATTTATTTTCTTGAAATATTATATTAACGTAGTATCCTAATAATATTCGTTGTAGTCTCACACCTAATACTAGCACGAAGTGGATATTCATACGGCCGCCGTATAAACAGTGTGGAATGCAGTGTCTTATTTACACGGCCGAGCAGGGACCATTTGCCGTTGTGATTTCCCCAATTTAAGAAGCAGAACGCAAAATAACGGTAAGTCCGCCTGACGTTGGCCTGTAAGTGGGTCCAACATTAATTTTCTGACTCCAGGGAATAGATGGGACTTAAGACCCCTGCTTATGACCAATGGTCATGAGATTTTTTGGGCGTCCATATGAGTAACAAAGGGCTGTAGCGGATGCAGGGGGCGGGTGGGGGCTTAAACCCCCCTTTTGATTTCCTCTTGCTTTAAAAGTAGTCTCTTAAATACAGCATAATGGAAATGGCATCTAAAATTGAAAAAAAAGTCCAATGGTAGGTATACCTCCGGACCCCTTTAACACTCCCTCGCTTCTCCCCAATATTAATTTGCTTCAGACTCTTTTGTACCAGCTATTGGACGTGAAACGTCTGGTCATTCTGACATTTATTCATAGGTTATTTTTTTTACAATAAGCAGCAATGGATATTTTATAAACACTCACAATCAGCACATATCATGGCCTTTGATGAACCTGTTGTGGACCATCTATTGTAACAGAAAATAGCCAAAACAGCAAATGGCTCCACTGAGAAGGATCGATCCGACGACCAACAGGTTCACAAGCGGACACGCAGAATGCTGCAGGTTGGCGCCAAACGACACTGCTCTGGTTCCCGTTTTATTCAGACATAGTCCGCCACACCTACAAATAGCAACAAGAAGTGCGCGTTTGGGGTTATGGCTAAACATATGATTCTCTAAAACAAGGTTGCCGGCTGGTCAGCCGTGTTAACAGGGTTACTTTTCAGTTCTTGTTTGAACGGCCATCCGTACAAGCGATCCCATGCTTGTTTACACGGCGGCAGTACAAACAAGACCGCTATTGGTACTACTTATACGCAGCCGTATGAACAAGACACATTATTCGCATTGTTTATACGACGGCCGTGCAAATATCACCTTCCATATTAAAGAATTATTATAATTTTTTTTTTTTTTTTTTTTGGAGATATGACTACTTACGTCGTAAGAATAAATATTTTGAATTGAAACCTAGAATTTGTTTATATAAGGAATACTATTTATGGAGGTATGTACTAGTATCTGACAATTGTAAACAATCCAGTTTCAAACTTTTCGTCTTCTTGCTGGGCCCGCGGTGTGCATTTGTATGGGGGG
Source organism: Symmetromphalus regularis (assembly GCA_032355785.1). NCBI lineage: Eukaryota > Metazoa > Mollusca > Gastropoda > Neomphalida > Neomphalidae > Symmetromphalus > Symmetromphalus regularis. The sequence continues at coordinate 6,748 of JAULBS010134157.1, read as the reverse complement.
GGGGGGGGGGGGGATCTTAACAACCAGCCAACGTGTTAATTACTGAAAAATATATTCACTATCTAAATTCCAAGTTCAGACATTCTGGTCGCGTGTTAGATGATTTTCGCGTGATAGATGATTTTGACCGATGAAGTATTAGAAAATATCTTTATAATGTCTAGAGCTTGCATAGAGGCACAACAAAGATGGCATTATTGTACACCAAGTTGCTTGCTGAGGTCTACACATTATAAATTCAGTTACTCGCCATGCTCACTCCACGTTAAACACAAAGAAAGCGAACAAAACATTTCTAATAATATTTCTTCAAAGACTTATTGATTAATTTATCTGCATGGTAAGGTAAATTTTGCTTATTTTTTAAATCCGGAAAGGGTCTCTGTACAAAAATATAGTAATTACCGCAAAGATTTAGTTTGATCTCCGTGTGCATATTGAGGCCTATAAGTAGTCTAATAACAAGGTAGCAAATTTTTTTCCTAATAGAAGACAATACATTTGGGGAATAACTAAATTTGCATGTGTGCTTGTGAGAGGAGGTTAAAACAGTTACTGGTATTTTGTGCTTTAGAAATTCGGAAACCACGTTTTTCAATGCATAAATTAAGATTATATGCCAGATTTTTTTGTCATTATTATTATTTTATTTTTTTCATTCACAAATTAATATCGAACATTTTGAACGGCAGAGTAAAAACAATTATGGTTTGTCCTGAAAATGTATTAGTTGTGAAATAAAACCGATTAAATGTATAATATTTAAATGTTCACTTTTCCTGGCCCTGTTCGTATCCAGTGTATTTTCAATATGCCTGCAAATGTGAGGCGTTTAAGGACATGGTCCAGTACGAATTTGTCATTCTGGAAAATTTAACAAGCACAGTGTTAATTGCGTGGGTCACTTTGTCTGATATTCATGTTTTAACTATTAGTTAAAAATAAACATTTCTGCGTAAAGTCGACTGGATACAGCTTGAGTACACTGATAAATTAAATTAAATCGTGAAAAGTAATGTTAAATTCTATACATTGTTTAAATTGTGTATATTATAATTAAACTGACTCATGTCGGATATTTTGAGATGCAAAGCAAAATTAATTATTTACATGCTTGACATGGTGGTGGATGTATTAGTGATTAATAATGGAAGAAATTCAATGCGCGGGTGAGAGAGGGGTGGAGGGTATTGTAATGTTTAAAAAAAAATATTTTTATACTTTGATTATTTCCTCAGTCTCAGTCTACTTTCAGTTATATTAGTAGCAGTTTGAAAAAAAAGAAGCAGAAAAAACCCCAATAGAAATTTGCAGTAGAAACAACGTTGAGAACACTAAGCATGAGATTTGCACATCTACTCCTGAAGTCAGTTTTATTTGTTGAAATCGTCAACACACAGACTGAGTATGAAGATTTGCAACATAACAAAGAAAAACGAGCAATGAGGAATCCATATAAACCGGCGTTTGCGCCGTCTGAGCAAATAATACTTCTTAAAAGACACAACCAATATCGCAGAAAACAAAATGCTTCTAACATAGAGATGATGGTAAAAACAGCTATTTTATTACCAGGACCGCCTGGGCGTGCATGTGTCTTTGTGTGTTCTTGCGTGCGCTCTTCTGCTCTCTCTCTCTCACTCTCTTTCTCTCTCTCTCTCTCTCTCTCTCTCTCTCTCTCTCTCTCTCTCTCTCTCTCTCTCTCTCTCTCTCTCTCTCTCTCTCATGTGTATGTGTATATGTGTGCGTGTGTATGTATATCTATATATAATTTGTGTCGTGTCTATCCATCTTGGTTATTTTGTTTTATGAAGGATGGATAGGTACGTACTTGGTTTGGTAGCTAGCAAGCTACCTAAGTAGGTTGATAGATTGGTAAGTAAGTAGGTAACTTCCCTGTGGTCGATAACAACTATTTGTGACAATTGTTTAAATGGCAAATTGAACATTCAAAATTTATTAAATCTACTAAAATAATCTTTTTTAAAAAATAAGAAACATTTTCAAAAAAACCCAACAAATTCCTAATACATTTGTTCGCATTTCCCACACAAGTGGACATATCAGACTTCGACGATAGGCTTCAGCTTAATAAATGTCTAAAAATTCAGCGAATTAACTCTTAATAAACAATATATGATAAGTAAGAAAATTATGAATATTTATTAATCCATTGATCACTCATTACAATGTACATAATGAAATTATTTGTTGATATTTACGCAATGAGAAAATATGAAACAGTAACGTGTCTAATTTCACGGGGTTACTCTGGACGTTATGATCATTGAAGTTGTCTGTACTAAATATGACGTTACTGTAATTTCGCAGACGTGAAAATAAGGTCACAAAGACTTGATAAATGTACAAAATAATGTCATCCATCACGTTTGCATGTTTCTAAAATGTTATGCTCAAAGGAAATTTAAAGAGTGGCCTAATTAAAATTGCATTGGGTAATAAATAGAATATCAAACTTGCTGCCATATATTATTAAACGTATATCCCCGTCAAATTATGTCGCTCTGTATTTAAATTTGATAGTAAATGATGTATCATTTAATGTATATACTTACATACTTATTTTTATAGTTCTGGAGCTACACATTGGAAAAGGTGGCTCAAAGGAATGCCGATAAATGCATCGCTAAGCCCATCTCCAAAATGAAACATCATAATGTGTTCTCCACTGTTGGGGAGAAAATGTACGCTATATCAGGTTAGTTATTATGACTGACGGAAAAGACCTGGTCCCCCTCCACATGCGCGGAATGGTCCTTTGTATGTTACACGTCAGACTCGTATTGTGTGTATATGTATACACATTGTTTTAACTGTCTCGAGCGGCCTTAGCCTGTCTCGTATGGGAGAGTTAAAGATGAAACCGCATATTGATATTTTAAAATGGCTTCACTGAAAAATATAGTGTTACTAAATATAAAATTTCTGTTGAAACCTGTTAACACATAATTCCCGTTGATCTGTTTTCACACAGCATATATATTTCAGAAGTTAAATAATTGCATTTTTAAATAAAACATTGACTGAAATTAAACGCATTGTTTCAGAGAATATAATATGTGTCATAAAATATTCTAAATCGCCATTTTCTGATATAATATTTTATGTGTATTAAAATGTTCTGAACATTTTTATTATTATTATTATTTTTTTTTGGAAATACTGGGACTGAACCCTGGATTTTCTTCAGTCATTACCTTAAAATTTAATACATGCAATTTCTGTTTAAAAAATAATAATAATAATAAAGAATAAAAAGGGCACTCCTCTCAGATTTTATCTTCCTCTCAATCCGCCCCAGCAAAGCATTGTTATTTTAAAGATGTTTGATTTATAATAATAGACCGGCAGCCCATTGCTTCGAACCCATGATAACGGAGTTCCATTATATGAGCATGATGGCATCTAGATGCTGATATACTATGTTTAGTTTCAAACTCGAGGATGAAGACAGTGGTTCAAACCCATTCAGAGGCTGGCTCAATCTTGACTAGGTGTCAAACTTTCCAAATGTTTAACATCCAAGAGCCGATGATTAATAAATCAATATCTTATGGTGATGTCATTAAAAAATAAATAGACTGTGTTCAGAACAGAAGGTCGGCGTGTCACCCGTTTGTGTGTAAATGCTAGAGGTACCCAAAGAAACAAAAGTTCTGTGCATACTCAAAAACTGGAGGTACCACATAAAACCTAATTTAAATGTTCGAACAGTGTCTTTGTGAAATAATGATAGAATTCTCCAAAACATATCCTGTATAATGAATTTTAAATAATTTATGCAAATTTAACATTGATTAAAATTAAAGTATACATTTTAGTTAAATTAAAGTATATCTTTTAGTGTTTTGTTAGCATGATATAATTATTGTTTTATTATTGGGTCTCTGGAGCTGTCTATGTGAACTAATAAGAGATAATTTGCGAATTTGTTAAATTTTAATAAGTTTTAAACAATAGAATCCATCTGATTTTAACATTGAACATTTTAAGTATCTTTGGGAGATTTCACACACTGATGTGGCTAAATTAAATAATAATAAAAGCTAAGGTGTATATATTTATAATTTTGCATATAAAATGACGTCATATTAACATTTTCAGTAATGACCAACATGAAATTGATTGTTCTAGGACATTTTGACAGGTATAGCAATCATCATATACAGGTCTTTTGATTATAATTGAAAGTCTAGAGACGTTGAATAGTTTTTCTCTGTAGAACCGCAGAAAGAAATATTAAAATTCTTAATACTATATTTTATTATTATTATCATTATATTTATTATTATTATTATTATTATCTCAAGATTCAAAATGACTATATGTCAGAGCTATCTTGGCTGAGACACGTCTTGTTTCCTTAACTCCCAATGAACGATATATTATTTTTAATTTTTTGTTTTTTTTGGGGGAGGGGTCGTTAATAAATGTGGTTTACTTTATGTAATCGTTATTTGTTTTTCAATTATCAGGTGGCCCTCTAGACTGGACATCCATAGCTTTTATGTACGAATTTTATAGACGATATGAGTTCTACAACTATACCACCAACTCTTGCCGAGATAAAATACAATGTGATTACTATAAACAGGTGAATATGCAGAAAATAAACAATACTATGTGTGTAGGTTGCATGTCAGAAATAGGTGGAAAAAACGGTTATAAGCAGGTAAATATGCAGAAAATAAACAATACTATGTGTGTAGGTTGCATGTCAGAAATAGGTGGGAAAAAAGGGTTATATGCGGAAAATGACAATTTGTTCTGCTTTCTTTCTAAACAAGTCCACATACAAGTAATTAATTTTTTTTTTTTTAAATCAAATAAAAAACCACCAACCATGGCTGATTATGTGTATTTTTCAAAATAGTGCCAATTAAAAACTTGTTAATTCAGTAATGCATTAGAATGGAGAAAGTTTTACCGTTTTCTCGAAACCAACCTCTTCTTGTAAAATGGTCATAATTTATTCCTGGCTTGTTTTGCATCTTGTTTCTTGCACAATGTTCAAAAGAATTGACTCTATCAGACAGTCTCAACTAATTCCAATTATACGTTAAAGAGCTGTGTGTGTGCAAGCCCAATCATCACCTCAGTAATTCAGTCAGAAACAATGATCGTGTTCCAGTTTGCACCCCCTTTATTGATACAGCCCTTCATGTTTGATTTGAGAAGTTCATAGTAGTTTACTTCTAGAATGTATGTTCTCTGGGTGTATGAATGTCCAGTTTCTCCAAGCCATATTATCTCATCGGATGTCACATGAAATAGGAAATAGTCGTCCAGAGACTGTGTTTTGGCCTAACAGATACAACACTGTCCTTGCATATCATTTCATACAAGATACTTTCTGTAGGGTTGGACAGAGCTAGTGTTTCACCTGATTCACCAGTATTTGCGTAAAGGGTGGTAGTAAATCGGAAAAATTATGAAACCAATCAATATGCTAAAATCTGATATTCTGAATGGAATTTTCCATAACCTTGACCCTGATATGGCTTCTTTTGATCTGCTTAGCTGACATCTAGTGAGAATTCTGAAAACTACACTTGAAATAATGATTTAGAAAGACAAGGAATCAAAAGAAACTGAAATACACTGATGGATGGATGGATGGATGGATGGATGGATGGATGGATGGATGGATGGACGGACGGAGGAGGGATATGACGGGGGTATGGATACGATTTGGATGGATGGATGATATCATATGGATGGATGGACGGACATGAGTGGATTGGATCGAGGGATTAAACATGAATGAAAGATGGATAGTTGACAGGTGAATGATGAAGAGACACTGACATAATGATGAACAGACGCTGAGATCGCAAGATGGGTGGATGGATGGACGTCTTGCGCTATTTTTTGTTCTAGCTACTGACATATAACTTGTGTATATTATACATGTATATGCGTGTGTGGATTCTTTGATATCTTTTTTCTGTTCCGTCTGCTTCTCTCTCTTTTTTATTATCTCAGATAACTATATATTGATATTATTAGTATTATGAATATAAGTTGTAAGGCCGTGAAGCAATGAACCCTAACGTTGGCAGTGTCAAATAATCGGGGGGTAATAAAGAAAACAAATTAAAAAAGAAAATAATAAGAAAAGTAAATAATAATTGAAAAAAACCCACCAAATTGTGTAACAAAGTCAATGGTGAGTACTGTCCAGTATGAGTCAAAAGACTACATATATTTGCTTCTAATCAGAACTAATAGACTGCAGTTTTTTCCTGTAGACCGTATGTCAAATATTGTTCGAATAACATCAATAGCTAGGCTACTGATGCAATATGCTGTGATGCCATTAAACGAATATTACTTTTAGATGCGTCTTAATTTCAGAAGGTTTGGCACAACAGCCATTATCTAGGATGTGGTGTCAGGTTTTGTCCAATTGGGAAGGTCAAGGCCGAATATGGACTTGTTTCCGTGGAAAACATGACTTTGATCGTATGTCATTATGCTCCAGCGTAAGTTTAGTTTAGTTTGTGTTAAAATTATAGCTATTGCACTGTTATTACCCTCATGCCACTAAGTGTTGGAAAGAGTTACACTATTTCACAAATTAGCGAAAAAAAGAAAAAACCCGTTAACTGGTATAAAAAAAAAGCTCGTTGTTGTGTTAACTTAGGACCAGAAATAGAAGGTGTCTCTGGGGTGGGGGGGGGGGGGGGGGGGTGGTATTAGTTTTTTTTTTTTTTTTTAATTTAAA
>JAULBS010134146.1:0-13191 GCA_032355785.1 Symmetromphalus regularis | reverse complement strand
TATGTGCTGTCCTGTCTGTGGGACGGTGCATATAAAAGATCCCTTGCTGCTTATCGGAAGGAGTAGCCTACGTGGCGTTAACGGGTTTCTTCTAAAGACATACGTCAGAATGATCATACGTATGACGTCCAATAGCAGATTGTAAGATAAAAAAAATCAATGTGCTCTAGAGGCGTCGTTAAATAAAACAAAACTTTACTTTGAGAAAACCTGTATTCCCACGGACCGGTATTCAGTTGATACCGGTAGTGGAGTGGTTGAGCTATAGGTCTCGTGGTTGGTAGGTACTGTGATCAATAGTATATTTTGAGGGTGAGGGGACAAAAGTGTCTTTCCCCTCCCCAGTCAATACCAGTTTGACTATTCTTACCCGACACCATCCTCATTGTAATAATAAAATCAGGGGAGTACCTAAAGAATAATCTGACTGTCAAAAAAAAAAAAAAAAAATGAATGTTTTTTTTTAATCTCAAAATTTAGGATAGGCCGGCTCCTGGGCTTTCCTCTAGATCCGCCACTGGTTCCAGACAATAATCGGGAAAAGCAGTCTACGTTGCGGAAGCGGCTTTATTCTGTGAGCCATGTCACAATTATCGTGAATTTGACACCTAAATTAAAAAGCCACTGAATAAACAATGATCCAGAGGAGGGGTCAGGTCCCCCTTCCTAGAATTTTAAATTTTTTAACGTATATATTCCGAGTGGAAGGACGTGAAAATTAACTATTTCCCCCAATCCTGTTCACTAATTACATTTGGACCCCCCATCCCTTTCAGAAAACCTGCATCCGCGCCTGGGTGTCGTTAAGCAAACACCCCTTTCCTTTGCATTATTGGCAGCAGTACGTTGTTGGTAGCAAACCGTTCTGGCTTTATTCAATGTTTTAGAAAACAGCTTGATATCGTCTATCGATTTATTCAAGATCATGTCGAATGTGAGGGACCATTGATTTGTTCCTCAGTCATCACATCATGCATAAAACATCACAAAACATTAATGATAATATGATTATACTGAACAGCAAAATAAACGACATCAAGCATAAGACATCACAAAACATTAATGGTGATATGATTATACTGAACAGCAAAATAAATGCAAATTTAATTTGCAATGTTCGATTGAATAAAGGTGAACCATATTTTGAGGTTGGCCTTTGCTTACTGGAGGCATGGAAAGATTAGTGTAAAGCGTGCGCAGAATCAGTTTCATGAATTTTTTTTGTACTATCGAGACCCCAAACTGCGTGCGGCTTAACAGTTAAACGCGTGTACGATTCCTACAAAACAGTGTCATTTTTTAAAGAACGACCAGTTAAATACAACATATTTTAACCAATTCGCGTGGAAAATGAATTAACTAAATGTTAAATACATCGTGGAAAAAAATCCTTTCGAAAAGCTATAATGATGTCGCATGCCCCAAACTGCGTGCATTAAGGGAAATTAGCTATTTTGCGCATTCTATAAATGTCAGCTGTCAAGGCAACTTCAATTAAAAAAAAAATTCTGAATAATATTGGCTTTTTACTTCTTTTTTTAACATACAAAGAAAGTAAATCTTATCAAGAGCAATCAATTCATAATTTCATATCTATGATCAGTTTCAGCAATTGATTTAACTTCCCCAACCAAGAAAAAAGAACTAATGGCTAACATGATCCGAAAACCATCCTCACAATGTCAGGGGTCACCCCGAGACCGTTTGGACCCCTGATAAATATAGCTCATAAAAACTCTGGCTGCTTACTGCGCCATTTATACGAAAACATTTGTTGGTGATTATCATACTTAAAAACATTATCCAATCATATCGCCATTTTATAAGCCAAATCAGCAATGGTCATGATCTTGTGGAAAATTCCCCAACACCTCGTGAATTTGCTTTTTCACTGTGAAACCATCTTTGGATATAAAAATTGTTCTTCAAAAATTCCTTACAAAGAAGGCAACTGTCATTATTTTGCATTACCTTTTATTACGGTACCTTTGAAACCGACATACTTCTAAATTGATAACCCCTGTATTCCCATTCATTTTTTTTACCTCTCTTCCGTGATACATTATTTACATCGATAAGGTGAAGGCAGAGGCATTGAAAATCGAATTGTGATTTGATGCTTTAGAATCGTCTCCTGCTACGACGCTCAGCCCAGGTTTTCATGAACTATGTTTGTCAGGGGTCCAAGCGGACTCTGCGTGACCGGACTGACCCCTGCAATTGTAAGGATGTCCGTAAACATGCACTAACAAATGCTTATAAATAATCAATACTTATTCTACTAAAGAGGTGCAGAAGGAACATTATAAAAGCCCGGGATATTTTGTTTTACTAATTTAAAGGGAAAAAAATGTCTTGACACTGGGGTTGTCACAAATATATTAATTAAATTATTTGGCCTTATATTGGGGCTCGTGGAAGGTCACGTGACATGTTTATCACAACGGTTATATAGAATATAATGATGTCCACAATGGTTATAAAGTTAAACTGAAATGTCATCTACACCGACGATGGATTAGAGAATATAATTGTCCTCCACAATGACGACGAATGATGAATATGGTTGTCCTCCACAACGACAACGATTTCTGCATAACGTAGATGTCATCTATAACGACGACTTGTTATTAATGTAGTCATCCACAACGACGACGATTACTGCATAACTGTAGTTGTCATCCATAATGACAAGGAGTGTTATGTAATATAGTTGTCATCCACAACGACGACGAGTGCTGTGTAGTGTAGTTGTCATCCACAACGACGACTATTACTGCATAATGTAGTTGTCATCCATAATGACGACGAGTGCTATGTAATGTAGTTGTCATCCACCACGACGACGAGTGCTGTGTAGTGTAGATGTCGTCCACAACGACGAGTGCTGCGTTATATAGTTGTCATCCTCGACGACGATTGCTATGTCATGCATATGTCTTCCAGCAGTCATATATTAGTCATTCGTAACGACGACGAAATACGAAACTGTTAAAAAATGAACTGTCATTCAAATTAATACTGATATCACCATTTTTATAAAAGTTTCATTGTACTCACTAAGATCTACAAACATAATTCCTCTCCATTTTTAAACACCAAACAATCAGTTCCTCTCCTCTCCATCAGTTAGTGTCCTCCCTCAGCTCATCATCGTTCAATCTCCCCATTCCGTGTCCCATCTCCCCGTAGTCTCGCCTACAATCCTATTTATGCCCTATACTCATTGGTTAAAATTTATCTGCTCTGCAGATCATTGAATGCACGTGCAGCACACCTAACCTTGACTTATAATAAACTACAGTTAAAACTTTACTAAACAGACACCAATACAATGAATTTCTACTATATGATACAAGTAAACTATACTAAACAGACAAAACAAATAATAATATTAATAATTTAAAAAAAACATAACCCATTAATTGAATATAAGTATGCCCTTGACTTGTCACAGTGGTTTTAGGGGATAATAAACATCTGAGGTACATTACTTATTTGTTTCGACCTCATTGTTGTTGAAAATCGTTTAGATGTTCACAAAAATGTTTTGGCAACGTAGATCAAATGGCTTTTAACAAATCTGCAAAATTCTGCACGTGCCATGCACGCTAAAACAAAACGCACGCAGTTAGAGGTAGAACGGAGTTAGGGGCATTGACGATAATTTGATTAAACTGGATCTAAACAAACATTTGCGTTTCATTTGCTGTTAAGTATATTATTTTATTGTATGATAAGACACATACTGACTTGAGCTAATTCACAACAAACCACTACAAAGATCAAGGACAAAATAATTAATTTCAAATTTATTGCATTCAATGTTGTATTATACAAAGGATATTATATGAGTGTCCATAACACTTTTTTTGACAGACGATGTTTACGACACGAGTACCTAAATTATCATATTTTCACGAGCGAGAGCGAGGGAAATGCGATATTAGGCACGAGTGTCGTAAACATCGTCTGTCATGGACACAAATATAATATTCTGTTTATTACCGTAGAACTGTCCTGCTATTAAATGCACATTCCAGTCAATATTTACAAACAAACGTTTCCTTAACGGTGGACTAATGTTTGTTCATTGATGTCTTAGAAACCAAATCACAACCAGTTTTAAAATGACGTCATACTTATACGCCCATAAGTAAAGAGTACACATTTATCAACAGCTGAAAATTAAAAACATGTTTATACTAAAAAAGATAACAATTACACAGTAATTGAATTAATTAGTAACGATTTAAATATATTAAGTAATAACAAGGAAACATTGTGTTTCTCCTCATTTGCAACGAGCGAGTCAAGCTTCTAAATTACCGTCCAGCTATTAAATGCAGATATTCTAAATTTACATAACATTCTAAGTATATGAGGTGAAATATTTTTACAAAGATAAAACTATAGACAAAAGTTGTCAGTGATATGCTTGTAATTAAACAACTTGAAGAATTTTCAAAAAATGATGACATATGCTGACAAAAATCATACACTTGACAAAATACAATTACTATTATTCAACAGTTAACCAGTATTTTATAATAATCACGTACCTAATATACTGGAATGGCATTCGACCTAACTCATTGTATACAGACACATTTATTGCCTTTTTATGGACACCTAACAAATTCTTACAATATCTTATGTGCTCTTTTTCTACATCAGGTCCCTTATGAAATCCCCAAGTTTCATATCCATAATTTAAGATGGGTTCAATATATGTCTCGAACAAAGATAACTCTGTTTCCTTATTAAGTGAAATATTTGATATAGACTTTTTAACACCAAACACTGCTTTTTGGGCTTGAGTGGCAACTGTCTTTTGTATAGTATGAAATGTTCCATTGTAACGAAAAACCATTCCTAAATAATTAAAGTTATCTACTATATCAATTTCCGGTTCTTTATAAAACCATTTTTATGTAGTATTTATTTTACCCCCTTTTCTGAAAATTACAATTTTAGTTTTAATCACATTTACTTCGAATGTCCACTCAGAACAATACTTTTCTAGAACATGCTGTAAACATTCAATTGTTTCGGAAAATATTACATTGTCACTTGCATACATTATAAGAAATAAATTAAGTAGGTCTAAATCAAACGCAAACAGTCATCCCTAGAGAAATAAGATTCAAGATCGTTGACATATAAATAAAACAGGAAAGGCGACAGACCCTCCCCCTGAAAGAGACCTCTGGATATATCCAATGTATCTGTTATATGAGATGAGCCTTTTACATGTGCTTTAAAATTAGTGTATAAACTTTGTATTACTCTGTTACACCAGATTTAATTACTTTTTTCCATAAACACTGTCAAAAGCTTTATCATAGTCTATAAAACAGCAATATCAACGTTTTTTGTTTGACAAATATTTTATGATGAGGCCATACAGTGCGAAAATTACTTCTCTTGTACCAAAACCAGATTTGTAAACAAATTGTGCATCGGACACTATATTGTTATCTGTGCTCCACAATAAAAGTTGCTGGTTACGTATCGATGTAAACAACTTTGCTAGGTTACAAAGAAGAGAGATGCCCCTATAATTATTTGGGTCAGGTGGGTTTCCTTTCTTATATATTGGTACAATAACAGCATGCTTCCACAATGAAGGGTATGTTCCAGAGTCCAAAATAGCGGTAAAAAGTTTAGTTATAATTGGGCACAGTTCATTTCTAAATGATTTAAGGAGCTCGTTTAAAATAGTGTCCATTCCAGGACCTTTTTCATTTTTTACCAAGTTAATACACTTCAAAACTTCATCAACTAATATTTCGTGATCCAACTCATCAAATATTGCAGAGTATTGAGTGTTCTCCCATGTGTTGCAAGCGTCACATCCATCTGTATCTTGAGAACATAGATTTTTAAAATGATCCTTTAGTAAGTCAATATCAAAATTCACAACAAAAAAAAGATTTGTAATTAAAGCATTGGTAAAACAATTTTGGGTTATTTTTTTTCGAAGGTAAATCAACTTGTTTCCCTCTATTATTTTGTAAAGATATTTATTCTTAGTGATCTTCGTTTGTAGTTTAACTTTGCTGAACATAAAGCTTGTCTACATGAATTTGTTTTGAACTGATTAAACATATACAATGCTTTCTTATAGATATTTCGAAGACTTCTACATTCTTCATCAAACCAGGGCTTGTCAGTTTTCTCAGTTTTCCGTCCACATTTTTTAATTCTCACTTCGCATTTGCCGCTGTCCATAACATAGTTTAAAATATTCACGACGAACCCCGACGTGCTACAGTCGAAAACTATTTTTGGGGCGAACCTTAAATTACAAAAAAGTAAAAAAGTATAGTGTGTTTTATTTAACGACGCCTCTAGAACACATTGATTTTTATCTTATCATCGGCTATTGGACGTCATACATATGATCATTCTGACATATGTATTTAGAGGATACCCGCTGCCGCCACATTGGCTACTCTTTCCGATAAGCAGCAAGGGGTCTTTTATATGCTCCGTCCCATTGACAGGACAGCACATGCCACGGCCTTTGATGAACCAGTTGTGGACCACTGGTTGGAAGGGAAAATAGCCCAAACTGAGCCTTAAATTACATGCAGAAAATGATACATTCACACAGATGTTTAATTTACGAGACTTAATTTACGAGTCATAAAATTATAATAATTTCGCCACATAGGGCATACACATATGAATCATATCTCACTGTAATAATTTCGGCATATGGTAGCCAATATACACATATATTACACTATTCCAAATGGCAAAGTATTACAGCATGGTGAATAGATGAAAAATTAATTTGTTTTGACTTCATTTGGCACCCGTTCGTGAGAATGAGTCACAAGAATGGGGTGCAACGATACGGCCAAAACCGTATTGCGATATATTGCGATACGGAAAACCTATATCGCAATACATATTGCAATACAACCTGATTAATTACCGAGATGTAATAAAGTCATATGTTGATACTATCATACTAATTACTAAATATATCTCAGGCACCCACACCCTGAACCAATTTCTGATGAAAAAAGAAAATATAATTATAGACACAGTAGATTTATATGTTTTAATTAAATGATAGGTTTTATAATATGGATACTCATTAGGTAGATATATCGTGATACACGAAACCATATCGCGGTATGTATTGCGCTCGCCAAGTATTACAATATCGAGTCACCCTTATTGACATCATTAACTCTTTCTTTCCTGTTGTTATCAGGGCTTGTAAGTTAGAAAAGCATGTCAGAGAATTCGTCAACATGAACGTCAACAGCATAACATGGGTCGATCCCCTTTAGCTAACATATTTGAGTTATTTCTCGTTCCACAATTTTTCTAATTATAATTAGATCTTAACTTATTTTTCAGTATGAAATTTCTTACGTTGTTTCAAAAATACTTAAAATCAAAATAATTGTTTTGCTAAATCAACTTTATCGTCTTTTAGGGGATAATTTTTATTTTAAAAATTCGGTTGAAAATTTTAATGTAATAATATAATATAAAATTACAAATGTATGCCAAAATTAAAAATTTCAGATTTTTCCGATGACTCAGTCTTTTAGAATTTACTGGAATCACTACGCAATAATATATATTTTTTCTTCTTCTTAAAATATTTTTTATAGGTTGATTGAAGATTGACGACAATTATTTCATCTTGATTCTGAATACTCCCATAGGTGATACTGTAGTGAGTTAAGAATAAACGCGCAATTTGATTTCATATTATTTAGCCTACGACACCATTTTTTCCGTTCTAATCTAAAACGATAGAAATTATATATAGTTCTAGGGATGGATAGGGAAATTTTTGACAATCTGCGTCTTGAATCGTTCTCAGAACAGTGTTAAAATTCAGGTCATGTGCGTAAATCCCGGGGGCAAACACATCCCCCACTTTTGGGGACCTGCCTAGATAATAAGCAACCCCCCTCCCGCCCCATACACACATTTTGCTTCAAAAAATTGAAATAAAATACCTAAATAATAATCTTGTCCAGTATTTCTTTTTATGATCTCAATGTAGCAATTAGTCAAATGTTTTTAACCCAAATATAATGAAGTACACAGGGGGTCTATTATAGATTGAAGGTTTTAGCCCGAAAAGGCATTTTTTTAAAATCTTGTATTTTCAAAAAAGAAATTAGAGGACATGTCTAACCACTTCCCCACCCGCCGGCTCCGTCCCCCTCCCCCACTTCCAGGAAGTGATTGTCGCCCATGATCCGGGTATTTACAAAAGTTTCCCACCGGTGACAGCGGGCCTTTTGTAATAAGGCGCGCGCCATTGCGCGGTCAAAATCACGTTCGCACTTAGCCCTTTAAAAAGTTAAATTTGTAAGAACAGCCAGCGCCACCATCAAACGTAAAACAAGACACGTAACGAATGTCTAAGAAGGCCAACTTACCAAAATAACTAGTATTTATTCAAATATTCATTGTTGCCTAAAATATGACCTATAATATCGAACCTGAAAGTATCCCGAAACCACGCTGAAAAAAAACTGCACACGTAGGGGATAAAAAAAAAAAAAAAACTTTTTATCAACAAAAGGCCTGGTGATAGACAGACAGATATATTGTTTATTAAAGACACCAGTCACAAATACAATACTTAGCCCTATCATGTGGTGAATATCCTAAACGCATTTTTACTGACAGGACAGTCATTAAAAGCGATGAAATTCACAATACACTTCAACGACCACTCTAAAATTTACAGCAAATGGGTAACGGGTGTGTTACAAATAATTTCGTAAAAACAGCGCATTTCGTAAAACCTCACGTTTTATAAAACGTGTTGATTTTTTATATTAAAAATGTTCATTTTGCCGAATTTCGTAAAACCAAGCGCATGAATCATAAAAGTTTACACCTCAATTTGTAAAACTGACAGACCAATTTCGTAAAATTCGACAAAATGCTAATTTTTTAAATAAAAAAGATCAACACGTTTTATAAAACCCCTCCAATCTATTTTTCTTTCTTGGAGAACAATAAATAAATAAGTAAAAACTTACCTGAATTATAAAGTTTAATGGACGACCAAGTATCCTTGACACAAATGAAGGACGTGCCAAAATAGTGCATCGAATGTTGCCATGACTCCAGATCTGACGACAAAAAGTAGGCCGTTATGGTAGATAGTTTTGCCCAAACCTTAGTTGATCATTGTATAGTTAAAATACTTTTGACGTGCGTTAAGTAGCGGGATGAGGAGAGAGTTCAAGGACTTGACCCCTATTTTTTGTTAAGAATGTAATTTTGTAAACTATTAAATGGCAGAATTATGTCGTTCTTTAGCATGGGCCACAAATTTTTCTTTTTTTGTAAAACCAAGGTTTTTTAAAATGCTTTTTCTGGCTAAAACTTTCAAACAATAATAGACCGCCTGTGTACTTCGGTATATCTGGACTGACCACATGACAAAGTGTTATCGTGATATCATAAAGAGAAATTCTGGAAAAGATTATTATTTAGGTATTTTATTTCAATTTTTCGAAGCAAAAGGTTGGTGATCATTATATAGGCGTCCCCCTTGTCCTAAAAGTTGGGGATGTGCCTTTAGTCCCCTACCCTTGGATTTACGCCCCTGTTTTCCAGTTCGAACCAACCCTTTGTTCTAAAATCCTTAATTCGCACCAAGGCGATGATGCAGGAATTCTGAAAGGTGGGGTCCAAATGTGATGGGTGAATAGGACTGGGGAAAAATTGTTAATTTTCACGTCCTTCCTCTCGGAAAATATATTTAAAAAATAAAATAAAATTCTTGAAAAGGGGAGGGGTCCGGAATCCCTGGACACCCTCTCTGGATCCGCTTTTGGCATCTGTATTTCACCTGTACAATCATACTTTTTTTTAATGAACTTAACAACTGAGCAATTTGTAATGTAAGATGAAACTAATGAAGAAATCGATAGCGCTCAAGTTAC
Source organism: Symmetromphalus regularis (assembly GCA_032355785.1). Classification (NCBI taxonomy): domain Eukaryota; kingdom Metazoa; phylum Mollusca; class Gastropoda; order Neomphalida; family Neomphalidae; genus Symmetromphalus; species Symmetromphalus regularis. The sequence goes on along the minus strand of JAULBS010134146.1, from coordinate 3,244 downwards.
ACTTGTAAAGCCACAACTTTTTCGAGCCTTAACAACGTGTAAATATTGTTTCCGTCATGTTTACACTGTAATACTTGAACGAAATCCATAATTCTAATCCTTGTAGTTTAGACAGCAAGATGTGATCGCAGTGTTAATAGTATTAGTACTCCCGGTTTCCTGCACAGAGAATGTCAGACCGATATAGTCTATGACTTAAAGAAACGAAACCCAGTTGTCATAATAGCAATCAGTTTTAAATGTTGTAATGTATTTTCACAGTTTATTACATCTGGGACCGGTTTTGGATATTGTAACATTTTCTTCTTGCATAACCACTGCCACCAGTTTTTAGACGTAAAGCATTTTATAATTTTATGATGACTGCCACTGAAAATACGTTACAGTTCCTGAAACCAGAGGCAAATTGAAAATATGATGTCTAAAACGAATGGCAGTCGTCATTAGACAAGAAAATACGTTATAATGTCTAATACTGGTGCCATTTGTCGTAAAACAAGAAAATACGTTACATCTAAAACTTGTGGCTGTTTTCATAAACCTAGAAAATACGTTACGTCTAAAACTTGTGGCTGGCTTCCTAAACCTAGAAAATACGTTACGTCTAAAACTTGTGGCTGTTTTCATAAAGCTAGAAAATACGTTAGTTTCTAAAACCTGTGGAGTTCTTCATAAAACTATAAAATACGTTTCTGTTTCTAAAACCAGTTGAATTTGTCAAAAAATTAGAAAATACGCTGTGTAAAATCGACAGCATTCGTCATAAAACTTTATTAAAATACGTTGCTTTTAAAACCCGTGCCAGCCGTCATAAAGCTAGAAAATACGTTACAATGTTTAATACCAGTGGCAGTCGTCATAAAACTACAAAATACGTTACAATGTTTAATACCAGTGGCAATCGTCATAAAACTAGAAAATACGTTACAATGTTTAATACCAGAAGCAGTCATCATAATACTTTAAATATGTTACAATGTTTAATAAGTGTGGCAGTCGTCATAATACAAGAAAATACGTTACAATGTTTAATACCAGTGGCGATCGTCATAATACTTAAAAATACGTTACAGTGTTTAATACAAGTGACAGTCGTAATAAAACTAGAAAATACGTTACATATTTAATACCAGTGGCAGTCGTCATAAGACTAGAAAATACGTTACGATGTTTAATACCAGTGGCAGTCGTCATATGAATAGAAAATACGTTACAATGTTTAACACCCGTGGCAGTCGTCATAATATTAGAAAATACGTTACAATGTTTAACACCAGTGGTAGTCGTCATAAGACTAGAAAATACGTTACAATGTTTAATACCAGTGGCAGTCGTCATAGTACTAGAAAATATGTTATAATATTTATTACAAGTGCCAGTCGTCATAGTACTAGAAAATACGTTACAATGTTTAATACAAGTGGCAGTCGTCATACTAGTAGAAAATACGTTAATGTTTAATACCAGTGGCAGTCTTCATAATACTAGAAAATGCGTTACAGTTTCTAAAACCAGTGGCAGTCGTAATATAAAAACAAAATAGATAAATAAATATAAAACTTTAAAAAAAATATTTATAAATGTTTTAAAAATCTAATATCGATGGCATTATAAAATGAGACTGGTTGCCTTTAATACAGTCATTGTGGTGTTCGTGTTAACACTCGGCTTGATAATAATATTCAAACATCAAAGAGATATTTATTTCTCGAAACCATGCCGTTGTCATGATCATGTTAATAATACTTATATTGTACAAAAACACCAGAGAAAAACATATTTCTAATCGACTCGTGTGTACACTGATCGGGAACAACAAGCGCATAACACGATTGGGTACATGTACATATCCATCTTATAGGGAGGGAGGGAGGGAGGGGGATTGTTCGTTAAACAGATCAATAAACTGAATCATGTTGTTCACACATATACTACAATTTTTGGTTAAAGACTTGATTCAGTGATTTTGAAAAATTTGCAAATATATATATCTATATAATAATAATCATCATCATTATCATCATAATAATTATAATACTAACCATCATCATCATGATAATAATAATAATAATCATCATGATAATAATAATAATAATAATCATCATGATAATAATAATAATAATCATCACCATCATGATAATAATAATAATAATAATAATAATATACTCAAACAAAAAAGAAAGTAAGGATGTAATCAATAACCAGACGAGATTCATGAAAGAAAATCATGAATTAGATAACCATATCATTTAGGAGGAAGTATGTTTTGTTACACCAATTGTGGTTCACTATCTGGAACAATAAATAACTTAATGGGTATACTGCAGAGTACTCAGGGCCCAAGCATTCTAGAAGTTTTGTGGGTCCGGGGGTATCCTTCCCTAGGACAATTTTTAATTAGGAAGGCCAATAGTGACTATACAAATTAAACCCTGAGATATGTATGCTATTTAATGGAGTAAAAAATGTGAAAATCTCAGGGGGGGAGGCAATGGCCGCCAGACCCCCCCCCCCCCCCCTGCGTGTACGGAACTGGTACTATGCATTTAGAAATTGTTGCATAAACTAATAATCGTAAACAATATTAATTTAAGATTACTGACCGGATGAAAGTAAGCGACTTTAACTTTGATCAAATAAAAAGACAGTTCTGTAAATTATAATAATTAATTGAAAATATTTGACAAGTCTAACGACATAAAAAGGTTAGAATGCATTTCACTAGAAACTGCACGGTGGGCGTCGAATGCCAGTGTAAGATGTAAGTGCTTAGACCTAATGCAGAGCATAATAAAAATGTATTAAGTGGCCGCTCCACATAGTGTAACGAGTCTTTTCTACCAATAAAATCTACAATGTGGACTCTATTTTGATTGTAACAAGTTAAGACCCGACTGCAATGCAGTCAACAAACATGTAATAAATCATGAGAGGAAATTAACATAATACTTGTATACGTATTTTATTATATGAAGACCCAATGCAGGTGCGAAAGAAAGAAAGAAAGAAAGAAAGAAAGAAAGAAAGAAAGAAAGGAAGGTAGGTAGGTAGTTAGGTAGGTAGGTAGGTAAGTAGGTAGGTAGGTAGGTAGATAGGTATGTAGGTAAGTAGGTAGGTAGGTAGGTAGGTAGGTAGGTAGGTAGGTAGGTAGGTAGGTAGGTAGGTAGGTAGGAAGTAGGAAGGAAGGAAATAAAGAAAGAAACAAAGAAAGGAATGTAGGTAGGAAGGAAGGACGAAAGGAAAG
>JAULBS010134135.1:0-13193 GCA_032355785.1 Symmetromphalus regularis | reverse complement strand
TTTGGAAAAGTCCCGATGAAAAAATAAAATGAAGGTGTCCTTTTTTATTTATTTTTTCCCCGCCGATACTTAAATTTCGATTCCCGACCAAAAATAAAAAAGCTAAATATTTTCTGTGTGAGTCAAATCTGTTCCATTTTAAAATGGGTGATCACTTTTCAACCCCTTTGTTGACGTGCATGTACATTTTTTTTTTTTTCCCGCCTATGGTAACAACTTAGGTCCTAAAAAAATAAAAAAATACAGCAATTTGTCTTTTTTTTTTTTTTTTCCTTCTTCCTACAGTAAAATTTTGTAAAAAAAATCCATAAAACATTTAATATAAAATGCATGGCCTTACTTAGTGACTGGTTCCATTCAGTTGGGTGCTGTAACCAAATAGGACAGCCTATGGAACATTACCCATCTGAAGACAACGTTGCACATCATTGCGGTCTTGTTCAGTTTGTAAGCGAGTACTACCAGCATGTGATGGGTAACACACTGCTAACACACAAAACACAGATGTTCCCATCCCACCAGGCCAGTCATTGGATGACCACGAATAAATAAAACAGAATACATTTGTATCTTTAAGGAAAATTCACCAAATTTCTGGATAATGCAGGAATGGGGAATCACCCCAATAAGATTATTTCATTCTTTTGATGCCCACATTTCTAGAATAAATTGGCATTTTGTTCTTGCAAAACAGAATCAAGTGGAATTTCCCCCCTTCTGTTGCTGATTGTTTTCTGTGGACATTTCATGGAATTAATCAAATACAGTGCCTTCTGTATAAACTGACTTCTGTGTAATTATGGAAGTTTGGGCTATTTTCCATTCCAACCAGTGGTCCACAACTAGTTCATCAAAGGCCATGGTATGTGCTGTCCTATCTTGTTGCTTAGTAGAAAGAATAGCCTATGTGGTGGTAGTGAGTTTCCTTTAAAGTAATATCCAATAGCTGATGATAAGATAAAAATGCATATAAAAGACTGTGGTTTCTTCTGTAGACCATGTGGTGTCAAAAAATACGACCTATTTGACACTTTTATCTTTACAAACATTCCTTTTCTTTCCAATTTACAAATCTGTTTAAACTACCTTTATTTTAAAATCATAAATTAGCTTGTTTAATAATAGTGGATACAGGAATTTTAAAGAGGTACATGTAAGAAATAAAGAATAATAAGAAAATGAATATTGAAGGGGTGGGGGTCAAAAGTAAGATCTAATTATAATGGAAACATTTTTTAATTTGTGGACCCCTAGAAACCTGCTAGATTGGTTTAATATAACACTGTCTAATCTGACTCACTGTCTAATCTGGCTCACTGTCTAATCTGGCTCACTGTCTAATCTGACTCCCTGTCTAGTCGACCTTTATTGAATCTTGACAAGATACGCATCGAGACAAAAGTCCTCTGTATATAACATATAAGATTTGTTTTGAAATTGTAGGATAAACCTGGTGTGGCCTATAAGTCCCTCATTAATGAGATGTCTGGGGGGAACTAAAGAACAACTCTTGTTTAAAAAAAAACTTGTAGAAATGTGGCCGGCCACACACGGGGTTAATAGAGCGCAAACAGCACACAGGTGTAACAACATGCTCCGTGGGAGAGAATCCAGTTGTAGGAAGCCAACATTATACAATATTTTTTTACCCATGTTACCACAGGAAGTAAGTCAAAATGATACGGTTACCTTGGTGCATCAGGGTACCGAATTACCTTTTTTTTTCTAAGTAACCACGTTGGATTAAGCCAACATTACACAATATCGTTTCTAACTAGCGTTGTCTGAGGAAACTAACATTATACAATATTTTTTTATCCATGTTAAGCTCAGTACTGACTCTAACTGAGAATGAGTGCTTTGCAATGCTAAATGGGTAGGTGTAAACCACTTGTACCAACCAGTGGTCCAGAACGTTTATCAAAGGTCATTTATGTGCTGTCCTGTCTTTGGGAAAGTGCATATAAAAGAACTCCTAATGTTAATAGGAAAGAGTAGTACATAATGGAAAAAGTAAAGTAAAGTTTGTTTTATTTAACAATGCCTCTAGAACACATTGATTTGTATCTCATCATCAGCTATTGGACGTCAATCATATGGTTATTCTGACATGTATTTAGAGGAAACCCGCTGTTGCCACATGGGCTACTCTTTTTTGAGCAGCAACAAGTCTTTTATATGCTCTGTCCCACAGAGAGGACAGCACATACCATGGCCTTTGATGAACCATTTGTGGATCACTGATTGGAACGGAAAATAGCCCAAACTGCAAATGGGTCCACTGAGAAGGATCGATCCGACGACCAACCGGTTCTTAGGCAGACACGCTACCGTTTGATCTACATCCCGCTCTCAAACTCTTTTTAAGTGTTAAATACAAACACAATTGCAATTTTAATAAACATTTATAAAAGCCCAACAAATTATTATTATTATTTTATTAAAAAGGTACGTTGTGTTCAAACAGAAAAAAATGTTGAGAATTTTGAACGATTCTTAATTGCAATTAATTTTCACAAATGAAAAATAAATTTACCACGTGATATTTTAATGAGAAATATCCGCATGCGCAAGACGCAAAGGCCTGCAATGATAGACAGCTTCTTCAAACCAACGAAGAGAGTTACGATTATAACAGCTTCTACTCAGTAACAGAGTCAGCGTAAAAAAAAAAAAGGTTTTCATAAATATTAACTATCAGAGAAAATATGAGCAGATGTAATTAGTGTCAGTTATGCAAAATTTACAGTGAAGTTTCCCCATGTAACTTCTACTCAATTCAACTTTGGAACCGTTACAGAGTAGATAACGGTTGTAATCGTAAACATACTCGTTAGCTTACAAAAGTATCTAATGATGTAACGTTTATCTCCATTCACATAGGAACGGATACAGATACAGACATCCTCGTGCCACGGTTTTGAAAGCCTGAAACGGAAACGCTGGTATTCAAAACCAATCAAATAAATTTTGGCTGTATTTCTATCTTTATCTGTATCTGTATCGGCATCCTTTTCTATATCCGTTTCCACATCCGATCCGTGGCAATGTGAACCTATTCTTAAGGAAAACATGTAATGTGTATCCCTTATTGCTTAACGATAACATTAGCTACACTAGTGTTGCGGCAGCGGGTTTCGTCTCTCCTTCTAAAACTAACTTGTCTTGGACAGATTGCAGAAGAAGCTTATTTGTGTGCCCAGGACAGCGTGCTTCAACCATAAACACGAACATAAGTACAACTAACCTAATGTATGCGGATCATATTAATTTTTTTCCCTCCCTCTCTCTCTTGAGTCTATTCCAGAACTGGTTACTAATCATTTTAGAGGGCAGAGACTCGCTATTGTCAGATTTAATTACCTGTTTTAATCAGACATGGCTGAGTTGTCTAGAACGCGCTTGTAAACAGCACCCCTAGAGAAATATGGCCGGATTGTAAAAACATATTATCTAATCAATTCCATATAGAATATGTTGTCAATTAGATGCGCATCATACAGGAAGGTTCATAACTTTCTATTACTCTCTATAGGCTTTCCATATGTAGCAGATGGTGCTTGGAGTTTTAAGCTGAAAAACAATTCTATAAAAGTGACGAATCGGATTCTATTCCTGCTGCAGTTTATATGTAAAAACATAATATATACGTTAATATCAACATGACCGTAGAAACAGAGGGGCCGGGGAGGGCACACGTTCTCTCTCCCCCTCCTACTCGTAAGCCTTTTTTTTTACATATTAATGTTTGCCATTGTAACCAAAATCTAATACAGTTAGTACACTATCCGTCAGTGCCCAATCCACCCCTACACCCCCCTCCCAAATTTGCTACTACGGGCATGCTTAGGATTATGCACTCGTAAAGTTGAGAGATTCTGGATAATTTGATAATTACGTACAATAGCGATACGAAAGATACACATTCAGAGTTCATCGGATGTCTCCGTAAAATGAAATAATTAGAAGGACATGACTTCGTACATTTAAACCCGTTTAAAGACAAAATTTTGATACAGTCTCGCCACCCACCTCTAATTTGTATTTATTTTCCATGACGTTAAAGTATCAATACCTTATTATGGAATCAAAAGAATTTTTTTTTTTAAAGTCTCAAAACACTAGATATGTTGGAATCTGGGAATGTTAGCTAAAGAAAAGTTACCACTCACACGAAGTTCTTTCCATCAGTAATTCAAAACAGACTTTCTAGTAGATTCCCAAATGTATGCGTAACTCAAACGGTTGTACAATGTGTTCATACACTTCATATTCGCCAAGAAGACATGCAGAGGCTGTCTATATAATCATCTTTCAAAGAGGTTGGTTGGTTGTTTTTATTTTCGTGCTTATATCCAATTAAGGTTCAAGCACGTTGTCCTGAGCATACAACTATGCTTCCAGTGCTGTCTGTCCAGTACAGAGGTTAGTGTTAGTAGGAGAGACGAAACCCGCTGCCGCCACACTAATGCGGCTGCTCTTATCGATAAATAGCAAGGGATCTTTTATATGCACTATCCCACAGACAGAATAGCACACACCACAACCTTTGTTAAACCAGTTGTGGACCACTGGTCCGTGTAATTGGTAAACACCTACAAAACTGAGCCTTGCGGAGCACTCACTCTGGGTTGGAGCCGATACTGAGATTAAAAACCTCATGTTTCGACTGAGATTTGATCCCAGTACCTACCAGCCGCGAGACCGATAGCATAATCATTGCGCCATCGGAGCCGGTATCTTTCAAAAATAGACTTAGAGAAAGGTCTGGAATTCCGGGAATCCATTTGTATTTCAACCTTCAGCCTTCAGATCAAATTAAGAATCCAATCTTACATCTCTTCATGTGATTCTTTACACGTTTTAAGTGGTTACAAATGCGCTATTGTTGACATTATCACACAGTACCCAAAAGGCAGTGATGTTTTATTTATGTGGAATAACTCAACAACTCGTCAAAACTAGTTGAATAGGGAGAACTGAATCGTGCGTAACAGCAAATAGCCCAGCATACAATGCCCACGGGCGTCTTTATAAATCCCACAGACATCAAAGTGGTTAAGCTATCGGACTCGTAGCTGGTGGGTAGTGGGATCAAATTTCAGTCGAGGCATGGTTTATTTAATCCAACCCAGAGTCAGTGCTCCGCAATGCTCAATGGGTAGGTGTTTACCAATTACACCGATCAGTGGTCCACAACTGGTTTAACAAAGGTTGTGGTATGAGCTATTCTGTCTGTGGGATAGTGCATATAAAAGATCCCTTGCCGTTTATCGATAAGAGCAGCCGCATTAGTGTGGCGGCAGCGGGTTTCGTCTCTCTTACTAACACTAATCTCTGTGCTGGACAGACAGCACTGGAAGCTGAGTTGCGTGCCCGAGACAGCGAGCTTGAACCTTAATTGGATATAAGCACGAAAATAAATACAACCAACCAGAAGAACATTTCCACGCCAATCACATGGTAGGAAAGTGCTAGAAAGCCGTGCTAAAAAAACCTTCTAGCACATGTCCTTAGACAGTTATCAGCCCTTTTCATTGGTTAATCGGTCTCGTCGTTTAGGAAATAGTCTGATCAGACAGAACTATTCCTAAAATTAGTTCACGCGATAACGCTGTTCGACAGGAAGTGACGTCAGTACAAATTACACTACTACGTAATCTCGGTAATATGAATGATGACGAGACAACTCATTGATACATCGCTGTTCTTTGAAGATTTTGTAGGTATCACGTTTTATAAAAGCAATATATTATTAGTTTATTAAAACATTTGACGAATATGTGTCTTTTTTTTTTCTTTTTTTTCACAATGTGATATACTTTAAGAACTTTATGGAGTTGTATATACCTGTAATCAGAAAGAAGTGCGTATGTGTAATCACATTTTGAATCCTTGCGCTGTTTCGTTTTTCTTCGATATTTTCTGTTGCAATTTTTTTTTTTTTTACTCCAAATAAACTCTACAACACGGTGTAATAAATAGATTACATAACGAGACTCCGTAGAATACCGATTATATTACAATGAGTGAGTTTCCAATCGTACAACACGAGCGAAAGCACGAGTTGTAATGTAATCGGTATTATACGGGGTCTCATTATGTAAACTCTATTTAAACTTTAACGTATACATTACTTAGTGCCGTGGGACAGACCAGATTTATTGGCGGCAGAGGACGAGGAAGCCGAGTGGTTACAGAGAAGTGCACAGAGAATACACCCGTGGAGGAACTGAGACAATTATGTGAGAGGGTGGAAAGCTCAGAAGACAGAGTAATATAAGGTTATATTGACAGAACAAGGATGAAACATTGAAATCGCAGGATAAATTGGAAAGATGAGTGAAAGTGTGAGCTAGCTTCCAAAGGGTTTTGATCCACTGTCTTCAGCTTGAGAGTCCGACGTTCTACCACGGGACCACCGAGGCTCACAATTCTTTACTATTTTTGGTGTGTTACAAAATAAGTGCTAATTTGGCTGAAAACTCGCTCTGGGTCGAAACTGTCATAACAGGTGTTCAAGTTCCACCAGAGGCAGGTTCTCAGATGTAAATCAACTCTATCATCGATTTTCTTCTTTGGTGTACTCGTAATCTCAAACTAGTTTTGCGTTATGCTTTGGTCAGTCTTGTTTAGTCAATATTCTTTCAACTTGCCTCAAGTGCCCTCCACTCTGCTCATTGATTTCATAACTTTCTCCAATTCTACATTTTTTTCTGCTATTTTAAAAAAAGAAGCTTTTTTTATGCAATCATTACATCACCGTAGCAAAGAAAATCGACAGAAGCGTACTCTGTTGATATTAGTTTTGGCGCTATGATAATAAACCTTTAGAAGTTTCAACTCACAGCTTGAACTTTAAAAAAGTCTATGATTTAACGCCTTACAAAGTGATTTTTTCTTTGAGTCTTCAATCCATACATACATTTGACTCTAAAGTCCGGATGTTAAGTTTGTGTCTTGAGTTAATGTTTGTACTTTACATTTTGTAAAATGTTCATGTTTTATGTGCCCTTATTTGATGCCAAAATGTTTTCAAACATCTATAGCTAAGCTATCGTTATTTGAGAAAGTAAATGTGTATTTTCTTGTACTCTAGGAGCTAGATACAGCCCAGTGTGCACTTTTAGGTGCCTTGAGTTTAACTTCGCATTTTGATTCCTGGTGGTCTAGGGATTAAAAATGGTTTGACCACATGCTTTGGATCTGGTGCAATAAGCCGCCATATTGGATTTTAAATGGTTACCATTGTATATAGGGAATGCATTAAAAACATGAAATATCTTGCCACAAGGGCTTTTTAGCATGGCAAAAACCATTCATGACACTTGTTTACTGATTGAGAGTCACTATTAGGAAGATTTTTACAAAATGGCTGTCACAGTGACTTTATACCTATCAAGATATGCATGTATTCTAATTTAGCAATAGAAAAAGTCTCAATTAACTTTAGAATTTCATTTTTGAGGATAGTAAATCCATTTATGACCCTTATTTAGTGATCGAAAGTCATAATTTCCCCTCTAGAAGACGCTTTACACATTGGCTGCCACATCCACTTCATACATTTTATTCTGAGAACAAAATATGTTAATTAATGTCAAAACAATGATTATGCCAGTAGTCATGCACTATATAATCCACTCGTTAGGTGGGAAGTACCGTGGGACTTACTGAAATTGTCGAGGGCTATTGTTTTCATTCTCTTCTTCAAAATGTCATAATCCACTTGTGCTTCTCAGTTATAAACCGTACCCTATGGCTGGTACATAAAAGACTATGACATGTTCTGTACTGTCTGTGCAAATAACCATACTAATCAGTGTGTGTTTTCTTCCTCTCAGACCCCCTGGTTTGATTACGATCGTTTTATGTAGATCATGACTGGTATAATAATATTTGTAATCAGTTGTAGTGCAGTGGTTAAGCTATCGGACTCATGACTGGTAGGTACTGGGATCAAATCACAATCGAGACATGGAATTTGTAATCTCAGTATCAGCTCCAACCCAGAGTCAGTGATCTGCAAGGCTCAGTGAGTAGGTTTATCCACTTATACGGACCAGTGGTCCATAATTGGATTATCAAAGGCCGCGGTATGTGGTATTCTGTCTGTGGGATAGTGCATATAAAATATCCCTTGCTGCTTATCGATAAGAGTATCCACATTAGAGTGGAACCAAAATATAAATGCAAACATACAGTGTGTTTTTCTCAGACCCTCTGATTTAATTATCATCGTTTTTATGTAGATCACGACTGGTACAAAAAAAATACATCATACGTGCTGTCCTGTCTGCCAATAAACATACATTTGTCTGTAAGGAAAGTTTTTTCTTTTCTTTTGCATGTGCTGTATCTGCCATCGGTTTGTGTGAATGAAGACGACTGTCTGTAATAAGATACCAGCACGTGTCTCTCTATTACCAACAACTACGTGAACGATTCCCTGAATTCTCCATCATCTTTTTTCAAGCGTTGTGTGGTACACCTGTCATGTGAAAGATATTATTGTTTCACTAATTTGTTGTGTTTTCTTGCAGTATAATCCACTGTATTACGTTGTAATAGACTAAACCCATTTCTCACACATGTGTGTATTAAGAAGATAGAGTTGGAGAATAGTTGGATCTTAGTATATAAGTACCTGTGAAATTTAACCTTTTCTGAGTAATCAGTTTGGTTTTCATTTTAATGTATTTATATTCATCTTGGTACACACTTTTGTTTGTTGATTCACACATTACAACTACGTAAATAATTATTATGATAATGATAATAATGATGATAATAATAATACATGATGATGATAATAATAATAAATGATGATACAATTAATAATGATGATGATAATAATAATAAATGATAATGATGATGATAATAACAACGATGATAAATAATAATAATGATGATGATATATAATAATGTTGAAGATAATAAATAATGATGATGATGTTGATGATAAAATGGTGAATTTATTAATCTTTCTCCGAAAATGCCTAACATTGAGCAAATTCCAGAAAATATAAGAACTAGAAGTATTAACTTGGTAAAACCAAATCTCTAAGGTATAAGGGAACATGATTTCTCTCACCTGTAGAGTGATCCACATATATCAGATGTGATGGATCGTCAGATAGACTCTCTCAGCAGACCCATCAATTCACAATTCGTAAATTCGTATCGTCACATGTCATTTGTTAATATGAAAATTATTTGACAGAAGACATGCAATGTATACCAGCGTGTTGAACAAAACTTGATTAGGCATCGAGAGACGAAAAATAACATTCAAAGAACATAAATAAATTTATGATCTCTGAATATATCGTCTGAAGTACGAATTGTCATTTGTTAATATAAAAACACATTTGACACCAGACATGCAATGTATAGCAGCGTGTTGAACAAAACTTGATTACGTATCGACAGACGAAAAATAGCATTTAAAGCACATAAATAAATTTATGATCGCAAAATATATGATCTGGAATATGAATTCCAAACGCAAATTTGATGTGAAGTGCTGTCTTTGGAGTTTGATGACTTTCAGTGATGTTTAAAATATGATGGTAAGCGATTCTGTAACGACCTGCAGGCTGTTATCAAGAATAAATGCCTCTTGTTATATTTTGAGGATACTCAAATTCTTTTGAATTGCTAAAGAATTATTTAGGAATTATATGTTAAGAAGTCATTTCCTTTTTCGTACAAATTGTCAGACTCCTAGAGATAAGAAAATATCGATACTGTAAATCAAATACACCAAATGCATTTGAAGTGCAAAATATATTTTTAACAATGAATTGTAACTTTAAGTAATGTTCTATTTAAACACTAAAATGTTCTGTTTACGACTATTACCTATAGATTACTATATATAACACTCATTCTCAGTAACGTAAAAAGTAAAGTTTGTTTTATTTAACGACGCCTCTAGAACACATTGATTTATATTTTTTATATACATCGGTTATTGGACGTCGAGCATATGGTCATTCTGACATATGTATTAAGAGGAAACCCGCTGCCGCCACATAGGCTACTCTTTCCGATAAGCAGCAGGGGATCTTTTATATGCACCGTCCCACAGACAGGACCGCACATACCATGGCCTTTGATGAACCAGTTGTGGACCACTGGTTGGAACGGAAAATAGCCCAAACCGCAAATGGGTCCACAGAGAAGGATCGATCCCACGACCGATCGATTCACAGGCGGACACTCTACCATTTGAGCATTCTCAGTAACGTTACAACTATTAACAACCTAGTGTATTAACAACCCTATATCCTTCTGTAGCAATACAACATTTAGAATACCGGTTCCGTTGGCGCAGTGGTTAAGCTATTGGTCTCGTGACTGGTAGATACTGGGATCAAATCTCGTTCGAGGCGTGGGATTTTTAATCTCGATACTGGCTCCAACCCAGAGTGAGTGCTCCGCAAGGCTCAGTAGGTAAGTGTATACCACTTACACTGACCAGTGGTCCACAACTGCTGCAACCCAGAGTGAATGGTTTTTTGGGTAGATGTGTACCACTTACACCGATCTGTGGTTCACAACTGGTTTATCAAAGGCAGTGGTAAGTCCTATCATGTCTGTGTGATAGTGTATATAAAATATCGATAGGTTTAGCCGCATTAGCTGCAGCTGGTTTCATCTCTCATTAACCACTGTCCTGGACAGACAGCACAAGAACGAGGGCTGCCAGCACAGGAAGTAGGGTTGCGTGCCCGGGACAGCGTGCATGAACATTAATTGGATACAAGCACGAAAATAAACACAACCAACTACATCTAGAATGTTGCTGTCTGCATACTAATTAGAAAACCTCGCCACTTTGTCTGTGTGTCTGCGTCTCTCTATTCTAAAAGTAGTAAAGAAAACTAATCACATGATCCATTGCTTAGAAAACGAATCCGTACGATTTAACCATCTGTATTCTTTCAAACAGGATTTGTGTGTTTATAAACATACCAATATTTTCTCTATTTTTCTTATGTCTACAAGTTTAGGTAACCAGTTGGCGTGATTATTGCTGTTAAGAAATTCTCACCTTTCTAGTGAACATCTGGTATCAATCTGGGTTGTTGATGTAGATTTTGTCTTTGACAGTGATGGTGCTGTATTGCTATACTAAAACACTAAAGAAAAGTGCGAAACAACGGAACCCCCTAGCCCCCCCAAAAAAAATATAACTACTAATAAATAAATAAAAAAATATATTTAAAAAAAAAAAAAAAAAATACCTGTTAAATTCAATTCATGATCTTTTCTAAAATAAACATTAAATTATGTATTAAAATTTGACCTTATATTTTACATATTTTTTTTCTAAAATAAATATTGTATTATGCATCAAAATTTGACCTTTTTCTTTCATTTTCGAAATCGTTTACCTCTTTTCCCACTATATATAGAAAATTAAGTTCAGTCCGTCGCGTCACTGATTCTAATGTTAGTTTTGAAATTGTGTTTAGGCCGTCATTAATTAATTTAGTGTTTCGGGTCGTCCGCCCGTATTGATTTTTTTTTACGTTTGCGTCAAATGGTATGCGCAAATGATATTTTTCTAGAATTTTTATGTCAACTTGAACTTACAATAATCGCATCAAAATTGTTTACCCTTTATATTTCAACCAATTTATGAAGAAGTTTTAAAGTTTTCACGTCACTGCTATTACACAAAATTGAACTATCCATTAAATGACCATATGATTGACCTCCAATAGCCGCTGATAAGATGAACATGAATGTGCTCTGGAGGCGTCGTTAAATAAAACAAACTTTACTTTTAGCTTGTGTTAAAAAGAAACCCCGTATTGTGTTTTCTTACCTCCTGCATTGATTTTAAAACTTTTTTTTTTGACCTTAAACACAAAATTAATTTATCATGGCCTTATTTTGAACACTATTTGAATGAGAATTGAACTCAAAGGCTTATTTTTACGTATTTTCTATACTAACAATATATTACATTATTGAAGTACCGATACGGTTGGTTGGATGTCCTGGGCACACAACTCAGCTTTTTGTACTGTTTGTTCAGACATTAGTGTTAGTAGCAGAGACGAAACCCGCTGCCGACACACAAATGCGGCTACTCTTATTGATAAGCAGCACGGCCTTGGATAAATGGTATACACCTACCACTGAGATTTGCGGAGCGCTCAATCTGATTTGAGGCCGATGCTGAGATTAAAAATTCCATGCCTGGACTGAGATTTGATCCCATTAACTACAAGCCGCGAGCCCGATAGCTTAACCACTGCACTAGCGATACTGGTTGTGCCAAAATGACCACTTTAAATATATTAGTAGTTCAATCTCTCGACAAAAAAATCAACCCATCCTACTTGAGAAATTACGCTCATTAGCATTTGCTAAAATGGTCGAGATTTATTTGTGAATAAGGGACGGTCCATAAATGTCAATATTTTTTTTATAATCCTAACAATGTTAGGATTGGGTTTGACCCCTTTCCAATAATCCTAACATAAAGAAACATTGACCTTCGATGGACCGATGTTTGACCTGAAAAGCAATCCGAACATTGCTTTTACCCCCTCGCTCCCCCATCCCCTTCCGAACATTGTTCGGATTGTGAAGCACATCGATATTTATGGACCGTCCCTAATCAACATTATTTTTAGTTCCACAGTAACATTACTGTCAGACTATGTTTGTAACAAAACAATTCAAACGTCTTATGGTTTAGACAAACAGTAAACTTTAAGAGAAATTGCCACGTCTTTGCAGTTAAGTTTGTAATTTGTGACTTAGAAAGAGTGGAATTGTCTGTAATTTACACGTGGGATTTTTTGTATCCCCAGCATCATATAATTAACAGACCGGCCGCAGTGGTTAAGCTGTCGGACTCACGGCTGGTAGGTACTGGGATCAAATCTCACCAGAGACATGGGATTTTTAATCTCGATACCGGTTCCAGCTTAAAGTAAGTGCTCCTCAAAGGGTCAATGGGAAGGTATAAGCCACTTATGCCGACCAGTGGTCCACAACGGGTATATCAAAGGCCGTGGTATGTGCTTTCCTGTCTGTGGGAAAGCGCATATAAAAGATCCCTTGTTGTTAGACAAACAATCCTTTCCATTTAAAGTAAAGTTTGTTTTATTTAACGACGCCTCTAGAGCACATTGATTTTTAATCTTATTGGCGGCTATTGGACGTCA
>JAULBS010134124.1:0-13193 GCA_032355785.1 Symmetromphalus regularis | reverse complement strand
GTATAATTAGTTGTGTCCATGTGCCTCACATTCATTTATTTCGAGTGCAAGCTAGACTGGGGAAGGAGGCGGGGCGTGTTTTTTATTGGAGGCTACAAGTCATTACGCGCACGTGATTTGCCATGTAAGATAGAAATTTCTTTCATAGCGTTCTTTCATGGGATAACTCTATCTTACATACGTAAGAATGAGAGAATAAGTGCTCTGCAAAGCATAGTAGGTAAGAGCACACCACTAGCACTGACCTGTGGTCCACAACAAGATTATTCAAAGGCTGTGATATGTGCTGTCCAGTCTGAGGAAAAACATATATAAAAGATCTTTAGCTGCTAATTGGAAAGAGTAGCTAAAATGGCAGCAGCAAGTTTCCTCTAAAAACCATGAGTCGCAAAGTTTACTATAAGTTCTGCTTAAGGCCTCAGTTACTATAACATTCTTCTGAAGGCCTTATTCCTTTTTTTACATTATTTACAGATATTTTTCCTATGAAAATTTAGTCAATATTTTCTAAGTAATGGTTGAAAGCTAAATTATTTTTAAATGGTGCATTCATATATAATGCTGGATTTATATACAATGTAGATATATTTTTTACAGTATAGCTTTTGTCATATATTCTAAGGAAATGTCCAAGGTTAAAAAGAGTAAAACTTTAAAAGTAAAATTTTATTTTTATTTCTTAATGATGATTTCTAGGGTCAGTGGATGAATAAACAAAGTAATAAAAATAAAGTACCAAAATGTTCTTACGTCTCCTTTTTTTTTTTTTTTTTTTTTTTTCTCGTTTTGTTTTTCTTTTCTGGCAATTGATATTTACTATTTCAGTACCTTACCTCTTTCCAGTCTTTTGCAGACAGATCCAAAGCTATTCTTCCACCAATTTCTCATACAGTTTCTGATGGACATGTTGACATGGATAAATTACAAGTAACTGATCCAAAAGCATTTCAGTATTTGATGGATGGGTTAGATAGTTTAGAGAATAAGGTTAGTAAGCTTTATGCCAATCTATCAATCCATGGTCTTGTACCTGTGGAAGAAGATGAGGATGAGAAAAAGAAAATATTTGGAATTGATGAACAGCTTTATTCCCTTAATAAGAAAATCTCCGAACTGGATGAGAAAATGAAGAAAGTGCTTCCTTCAAATGAACTTAGCGTGGTCAGTTTGCTGTTTTATGTTTTATAAAAGTTTTACCATTCTTTTTTAAATGGGTAAGCTGTTTCATTTCTGGGGATCTCAATTTCCCAAGGATCCCAAAATTACTCTTGTTGGAGAAAACAGATTATAAATACATATAATTTTTTTTTTTTTAAATGTTTAGTCTTAGTGTTTATCTTTATTTTCTTTTGAATAAATAATTTAATGAATTCCATCTTTTTGCACTTACATGATTAAACCAGATACATAACACAAGTGTCTTCAGTGGCTTGCACAGGAATTCGGCACATAGGGGGCTCAGGGACTATGATCGGATGTGCCTGTACTAGTAGATAAATAGTGGTTACCAAGGAGTCTGGACAAAGTCAAGACATAAAAGCAATGCAATTAGGACTTGTGTGAAAATGTGCATAGGTCTAAGAAAGTATTATTGTTAGCAGCAATTAGATTATTGGAAGCTCAGACATTTTAATGGTATATATTCGACTTTGTATGGACAAACATAATTATTATTATATATATTAAACAATATTTACGGACGATTTTGTTGATAAGATTTTTTTAACCAGAATTTTAAGGAGGGCGGGTCTAGCCTGTTGAGTCTGCCTCTGTCCACACCCCTGGTCTTACCTTGGTGATGGTTTATTTTATCATTCATGCAAGGTTTGTGTATTGTGTAAAGCCATGATTTTACATATTCGTGTTATATCATATGTATTGCCTTTTACAGTTTGTATTTTTACGGTGTTAAAATTTCACTGCATTTGTTTTGACAAGCCCAAGAGGTGATTATTAAAAAAAAATTTTTAATAAGCCCTGTTAAAACTTTCCAGATCTTACAAACAGTTCACCAAAGAATTCAGCGAAAACCGACAAATATATCACAATAATGACAGTTCACTAATATTATTAGTAATAATAGACAGCAATGTAAAATCTCTAAAAATACAAATAAACACCCTATTATAGTTACGAGATAGCATAGTAAAGCAGTAAGCCAAGATTTAAAAATAAGTAATTTATTTCAGTTAGAAATATAACTGACCCAATATACAGCATGTGAGCTAGACTTAAGGTTTGCAAAATTTAACTGTTCAAAGAATATAATAACTAGCACCAGCATTCAGCTAACTCATGCTAATTTTATACCATAAAAGTGTAAGAATCAATTATTTTTTAGTATCTTAACTTTGTCATTGAAGGATCATATTTCTATGAAATGGATCAGAGATATGATTGATCAGATGCAGGACGAGATCAAGAAATTAGAAAATACCTCACAGGATATCATCGTTGATAATAGTCGCAGAGCCAAAGAATTACAGGTGGGCATTTTAAATATAAGTCCACTTTCAAATGGTTAATGAAAATCACTATTATTTGTATGTAGTGAAAACATGTTTATTTTAGTTCAAAACCAGTCACATGACCTTCTGTAAAATGTGATATTGCCTCTGGACAAGGATGGGAAGTGATATTTTTCACTTATATTTTAACCAATAAAAACAAAGATTATTATTTTGATTGAAGTTAATAAAATGTCATGACAATTTTCATGTACCAGTACTGTTTTTGTTTTGTTTGAATAACCAATAACAAACAGAGGCAAGCTACAGATAACTTTGTCACATAACTGTTATATCTATGACCCTAGCTCACAACATAAATCACATGTTACAAAACAAACTATTTAAATTTCTATGACATAAGTATACAGAACTAATTTTATGTCAAGGTGCTTAGAAAAAAGCAAGGCCGTATTTGATGGCAGCTCATTTTTTGTCAACAAAAACGCACTACATGTATTGATACAACCATAAAAGTGACAATACCTGTCAATTATTATAATTAACCCTTTCAGACTCCACTTTCCACTGCCTTAAAGTTTCCCAGGAATTGATATATCTCGGCAGTTAAACAAAGAATAAATTTAAAGATGGTTAATTGATGATAACTTTTTTATTTTTCATGGTAGAAGGTTGGTTAAAGTATATTTGTAAAAATAAATGAATTTCCTTTAAGAATTATCTCAACATTATATATAAATGCAGGTATTTATTGTATTAATTTCTTATTATAAGGACATAAAATTTCTATGAAAATCTGTTAACGAATTGACCCATTTAGAAAATCTTCACTCACTCTCAGACAACGTGCACATGTCTCGGAAGTGGTATGTCATCTTATATTCATGATACCATTTCACCTACTTGCATTCCGTCTTGAGTTTTTATTCTCATATTCCGATAAAATATCACTATCTCGGTCATTTTCCGAGAACATTGTGCAACGAAAAATCAATGCAAAATCGGACGAAAATTGACAAAAAAGAGAGAAAATTTTCACTGCAAACCATGCCACATTTCTAACAGGTTGTTGTTCTTAGCATTACCTAAACTGTGTATGTCAAGTTATGATGAATTTGGTGGTAAATACAAGTTAAAAAGACACAACAGGATTTCCATTTCTAAAGTCTTAATGGAGTTTTTTTATAGTGGGATTTCCCGTTAAAATGTCGCAAAGGGTTAAGTGGTCACAGTAATTTCCTGCTCTATAAAAGCTTATGAATGCAAAGGATTAAATTACGTAACAGCGATCAGTACTCTGTGACAAGTTACCAGATATGGGCAAAAACTGCCTGTAATTCCTACTGTGAACCAATTATGAAAATGTGAACATAATTGCCTTTGGATATTTCAGTTTCTTAACAAGTCAGGCATGTGTATCTCAACTGATTGGAATAACAATTCGTCTTCCATGCATTGTCAGAGAAGGTATTTGTTTTATATTAGTTGAATGTAAATGTTTACATGTAGGCCTACATGAAGATATAGTATAAGGAAGCACTATAGAGGACACATACATAAATCACAACCATACACAGTAAAAATACATTTTAAAATACTGGTAATGTGTAACCTGTAATAAGCAGCCACCTGTCTTAAGCAGCCACTTTTTATTACTCCCTGGGATGGCAGTTTAATGCAGGTTTGACTGTATTTACAGAATTTATCAATCACTCTCTCACTTTAAGTTTGGTGCAACTATCTGTAAAATCTACAGTATTTCATACACAATAATTTTGGGCTTCTGGTAATTATCTTGTAATAGAAATTTTTTTAAAAGTCTCCCTCAGTTTTTACCTTTAGTAATGAGATTATCCACTTTACAGTTACAAAGCTTAACTGCATGCAAGTCTTTTTCAAGCCCATAGGACAAATAGTTCTGCACCTGGAAAAAAACAGGATAGGTATAATGTACTGTAATTGATTTTGTTAAAAATACGTTAAGGATACCTATTGTTTTTAACACTGATGTTTTAACCGAAAATGCTAAAACTGATATCTAACAGTAAAATCACTAATAATGTCCATACATTAAATACAACTAACCCATTTTCATTATAATTCAATAAACATCTTGACTCTACTTTTAATTTCAACTTTAACTGAGATTACTGCTGAAAGTAATTGTATGTAGCATTAAAAATTAAAACATAATAAATTTTTTGCTTTTTCATTACTATTTATAGACATCAAATTGGATGAAAATATTATCATTCTTTTCTAAATACAGTTAAAAATATTTCTTAATTAATATATTTACATTACTAATGAAAAATAAAATACTTTATTTTCGCGGGGACTTAATTTTCGCACTATTCGAACAAACGTATTTAGCGTGAAATTAAGAACCCATGAAAAATTAAACCTGACTAAACTTGTGGTCCGACTTTCAACTTTTTCAAGTTTTTGATACGATCAATCAACGGTCATGCTTCAAAGCATAGATAACGATAACTTAAGAAAAAAATTAAGAAAATATCACATCATGCAATTTTATTTTCTTCTTTAATGTTGAGTGTGTTATAACTTATGTTTGATAATGTTTTTAAACTATATTACTTGTTTTACTTTAAGTTGAATTGTAAACATGTGCTTTGGCTGCCATCTTTGTTTATTTGAGTTTCTGAATCCGATGTCATTAATTACTGTTACCACTGAAATTTTAGTTTCACTGTACACGCAGAATGAGTGGCTAAAAGGACGGGCAAGGATTAAACATACCAGAGTAATTAAACTGATATTTTGCTGTTCTATTACATGAATAATAATTGTAAAACGATGTTGAACATTTGTTCCTTTCTTTCCAGAGTAATATTTCACGACATATGCCAAGTTATATTTACACCGCCCTTGTGACATAATGGATGACACTATCGAATGGGGTATGCTATTTGCATTTTGACATGTTCACCAAAATAACTGGTTTGATTTTTAAAAATATGAATTGGCTAGTAATTTACTAATATGTACTTTATATAAGGTACATGAAAAAAAGTATTTGTTTAATCAATGATGTACGGAATATTATTTCCGCAAACATGGCAATTTATCTTTAGTGTGAAAATTACACCCCTCGGAAATAAAGTATTTTTACAGTAAATCATATATTTGTGAAACCAATTCATTACATTATGCTCCTTAAAAACCAAATAAAATATTAAGACATTTGCTTCATTTCTCACCTGGTCAAAATACTCAATAGCATCTTCCATAATTCCCTCAATCATTGCAAATCTAGCTTTCAACCAATACACTGAAAAAAATAATAAAAATAACACATTAGAGAAAAATATAATTTCACAATATACTATAAAAAATATCATTTAATACAGTAATATATTAGAGAAAAAATTATTTCATAATACACTATAGAAAAACATCATATTTTACACTAGGGAAAATATATCATAATACAATACAGAAAAATACATCATAATACACTAGAGAGTATTAATGATTCACAGGTACCTTGAATAAGTTTTTCTAAACAGCATCTCATAGTGACTATTAATTAGATAAAGATCACCTCATACCTCTAATTGCATACGAAAGCCATTTTTCTTTGAGTACGTGTGACTGACCAGCAAGTGTTGTCAGATACCAGAAATCTTCCAGATAAAACTCCACTGGTGCTTCCACCTCTTCAAGGAGTGTAGCTGCAGTCACTGAATTACTGCAAAGACAAATGATTAAAACATGTCCATGTTTCCAAGCAAGTCTTACAGAATACTTAAATGAAACAATATGCAAAAATACAAGACTGATTCTACCAATAACATTTCAAAGAAAATATGACTGCAGTATTTAGAAATTATCAACGTATTTTTAGACAAATGTCTGAGATTCAATTTATTTTATTAACATAAAATATTATATTGCTGAAAGAGGCATTTAAAAAAATTTCTCTGGTTATTAGGTATTTTTAATTCATGGTCGACAGAAGAAACTTCTACCACCACATAGGATAGGGATTGATGGGTGGATGAAAGGAGGGACAGACGAACAGATGGATGGACAGACAGACGGACGGACCTAATTTTCACTACACTCTAAAATAACCACTAAAACTAGAAGACTTGTGGTTTAAGATTCAAATGGAATGTAAAGAATAAGAACCTTCTAGGAGAATGTCCTGGCATAGAAGATTTCGATTTCTTCGTAATCCATTGGTCTAGCATCAGTTCTCCCCACAACAGAGTGATCTGCAATAACACGTTTATTTATTTGACTCATTAGTGTAAGAAAAATTTAACTATCATTGTATTATTTAACAATGGCATCATGCTAAAAGACCTCACTTTATAGTACTATAATTTTAATCAATTTATAAAAATGTGTCCCAACAACAAACATAAACCTATTTAGTTCTCATTGACCTGTAGTTTTTGATGGAAGTATAAATTCTAATCAACTAACCTGTCCATATTCTATAACATCTTCATCAGTTACTTCATCATCATCACTGAAATAAGACAAAAATTATATTAGCACCTGTTAATTATTCCATAATGAATGTAAAAAGTAAGTGATTTCAACAGTGTCAGTTTCATATAAGGAATAGACTATGCAGAAGATTTTCAATTTAATATCATTTTTATGAATGCATATTTTTAAAATGGTATCTTAGTGAATGAAAACAAAAATAATGGATGACAATAATGTGTGAATTTCAAAATAGCAAAAGCTGCAAAGAATTTTTTTTGCAAAGTGTGACAGCAGGGTGGATTTCCATTTTAAATCGAGAAGCAAGATCAATATAGTAACAATATTTTTGTTAATAAATGTTAAGAATATAATTATAAAACAAAAATAAGAATAGCTTACCCAAGCAATGTGGGGAAGGTGAGGTGTTTTCGGAGTCTATTGTAGATCTGAACAAATACATTTCCTAGTCCTGAAGGCCTGACAAATAAATAATGTTAATCACAAATATAGAACTAATAAGTTTCAACATGTTGGCAGTAAATGCAATTTAATGTAGTAGTAAAAAAGTCAAACATCAGGTCTGGAAATAAGAGCCAGGTCATGGATGTTGTTCAGTATACATTTTTTTTATTTTGGAAGATTTGACAGTCACAGAGTTCATTTTGTCTGACACCCATGTGTTAACTTTTAGATAACAGAAACTCAAAGTGGCATGTATATATGTTGCAGAAATTGGGCTAACTTAAATAATACTAAGCATGCACTATACAACCTAAGCTGTATACATTTGTTTTAAATTGTGCATACTACATTGCATGACAGTAACATTTTCTTTAATGTCTCATACAACTTAATTGATATAGAACATTTTGAACAGGCCGAGAAAAAAATATTTTCAGTCTTCAAACATGAGTACAAAGAAAATGATATAAAAATATCAATTTTACAATTTCTCATAATATAAATCATTGAGTTAATGTTTAGTTTTCATTTACAGCCACTCTTTCAGATTAGTAACAAGGGTCTTTCACATGCATCTTCTAACAATCAGGGTGGCACATGCACATCCTTTATTACATCAGGACGAAACCACTGGTTGGAACAAAAAATAGACCAATCTGATAACCCATCAACTGTCTGGCAGATGCACAGCTGGAAACTGCAATCACTATAACAGGTGTCCAGTTAGGCCTAATAAACTGAGAAAGTTTAGAAGTATGTCTCACCATTTCATGTTTTCCTTGACACAGAGTTTAAGAAGAAACCTGTACAAGAGGTCGATGATTCCCCAGTTCTTCACCATTTCATGCACAAACTTGGCTACCTCCTCTTCTTCATTTGCTTCAAATGTTGTACTGTCACCACAATCTTTGAGTATCTCTGTCAATAAAAATCTTTTATGAAATTCATCCAAATTAAACTGTGATCTATTAAAGAGAATGTGCCTACAAAATTATAGTCTAAACATTAATAAAGTTACTCCTTCATGTTATCTGTATAGCATTGCCATAACGTTAAATCTTTAGAGTTGAAAAGTTTCATACATACAATCCTGACATAATCACATAAGAGACCTATTAATTCAATTTAAAATAGTAATATGAAACCATGTGTGCGATAGAAGTCATTAAAAATTTGCATCCCATGATACAATTTCAGGAACAGACCGAACATCAACAAGCAGATGTAAACATTACTTTTTTTCAGTTTGATGCCTGTGAAATACGAAATAAATAATCATTAACATAGCAAAAAATAAAAGGTTAAGAGGTACTGAAGCTAAGGTAAATAAAATTCCTCAAAGAATAAAAAGAAGATAACTAAAGTCAATGGGGGTCAATCAGTGAACCTAGGATAAGTTCATTGCTCCTATTTCTCTTAACTATTTCACATAAATTATTGAACTTTATGAACCAAATGCATTTACTTATGACCTAACATTAAGTTTTTTCTTCTTCAGATTTCAATGCAACACTAGAAAACACATACAATGGATGTTGACAGGCCACAGAACATTCCTAAAATTGTTTTGTCAAAACTAATTTATTAAAACTGTATTAAACATGATGACAAATAACACCTACTGCTTGTAGCCTGTGCACTTTCACTAACACTGATACCACCATCAGTTTCATCTTTCTTTATCTCTTCTTCTTCATCACTCGTCTGCCTGAAAAATAAATCAACATTAATCAATATAACAATTACCTTTCTTATATCAATAAATCATAATTTCACACCAAATTTTTTATTTTAGAGTTATTTTTCAAAAATGTATTTCAAATCCCAATTAAATCCTAGTTGTTGATCTTTTTGTTAAATGATAGAATAGCTCTTTAGTTATTAGCAAAAGGTGTGTTTTATTTAATGACACCTTTAGCGCACACTGATTTTTATCTTATCATCGGCTATTGGACATCAATCATATGGTCATTCTGACATATTTTTAGACGAAACCCACTGCCGCCACATACATTATTTTTTCTTATAAGCAGCAAGGGGTCTTTTATAGGCACTATCCCACAGACAGGACAGCCCATACCATGGCCTTTGATGAACCAGTTGTGGACTACTGGTTGGAATGAAAAATAGCCCAACCTTAGTTATTAGCAATTAGGTTTGAAAACTTAAAGGTATCAGTAATAGAATTTAAAAACAAAAAAGCAATATGATTAATAAAATCATACAGAAGAGAGGAAGGCAAGAACTTCTGGAGCAGTTCACCAAGGTTGATAGAATCTTCTTTCTTCCTTGTAGATGTGTTTCGAACCTGTCAAACATTAACATATTATTACACAATCTTTCCATAAATATAGAGTATGTATAAATGGACAAATTAAAAAAGTATTTAAGTTTTTTTATACAATATACTTATCTTGATATAAAACTGTTAAACTTCTGATAAAGGAAATTAAACAGGTCTTATGAATATAGATACTAAAATTTTTTTAACACCAAGAGTGTAATATCCCTAATTCTGCAGAAAAATTATCACCATTTAAATGTTTCAAGTATGAGGATACTTGACAGTGGCACAATATGAAATAAAATAGCATGCATAAAATAATAGTTTTTGACAATAACCACTTTTACACATATCATGAATGGCAGTCCTGGCAGCAGTAAATGCTCAATGAAAAGTCAGGTACACTTTGAAACTTTGACCCAGATCTGATGCTACATGCTGTACAGCTCAACATCAATAAAGTATTGAATACTATCTGTAAGGTGTACACTTAACATGAAATAAAAAAGATTAATTCCCTAAAGAATTGTCGAATTAATAAAATGGGTTTGGTATCATCAAGTGAGTGATTTAAAATATATACTCGAGCTGAGCGTCTCTTCATTCCCAATTCATCCCATGGAATCTTTTCCCGTTTACGTTTTGGAGCTCGTCTGTTCCTGGCATCTATCTGATGAGGATGACTTGGTCGAGCTGAAATACAAAGTCTTAAGAGTAAAACCTGTTTCCAGTTATTTTCCTATTTATGTATTAATCCTTTTTTTCACTTTTTATTGGTAACCAAAAATAAATTTTTAACTCTATATTAAAAGTAAAGTCATCAAATATATTTTTCTCTCTTAATAATGTAACAATTTTATTTAAATTCATTAAGTTCTAATAAAATAGTATATTTTGACTTATGTTTTCCCGAAGTCAAGATAATATTTTTTAAATGTTATAAATATAATATTTGGCATATAGAAACTGTTGACAGGATAGTGCTTTTATTAAAATGATGTAATAACACTGTTCTTTTTATACTTCTTAATTGATTACAACATAATAGATTAAGACAAAAAAGGGGTTATAAAGTTAATATATACCTGAGATGGTATTTTTTATACATCTCACTTGATTACCACATAAGAGATAAAGTCAAAAAAGGGGTTATAAAGTTAATATATACCTGACATGGTATTTTTTATACATCTTACTAGATTACCACATAAGATATTAAGACAAAAAAGGGGTCATAAAATTAATATATACCTGACATGGTACAGTGGTAGGAGTGCACAGCAGAAGGAAGGATTGCTTCACTGGCCATCATGGAAGCCAGCAGACTCTGAGTGGTGATCAGATTCTGTGACTGGAGGATGCTTTGTGAGGGCAGGAAGCTGCTGGAACTTACTGTGTGCATTTGTGGAATGACAGGCATCTGTGCAAGAGCTATCAAAGCCTGTGCAGCAGCCTGCTGTGAGATGGCCTGACTTGTGCTGCGATCCAGACCTAACGGCAGACCAACAGCAGGACTTGGAGAAACATTTAAATGGGATAAGGAGAGATCAGATGGTAGGCTCTGGCTGAGATTGGAGCCAGTGTTACACAAGGATTTACCCAGTGATGAACTATGTGGGATACTTGTGATTGGTTTACCCATCTGACTTGAATTAGAAAAACTCAGGAATGGATTGGGTGCATAAGGATGAACAGAACTTTTCTGTGGAACACTGAATGATCTGCTATGTCCAGCATTTGAAGGAAAGTGAGGATGAGAAAGAGGAGGGCAGGAGTGGCTGAGATTTTGAGGAGTATGTCTGTTCTCTGGTGTAGACATCCCAGCTGGATGATCGATGCCTACTCTGTGAGATGGTAAATTAGAACTATGAGCAGCTACAGGTGATGCTGATGAAACTGTGGCTGTTAGTGACAAATGAGTATGAGCTTTTGGAGGACTCTGATTCTGAACAAAGGGATTTGGACTCTTTGCACTAAAAACCCCTAAGGATCTCCCTTGACTCTGTGAAATGGCAGGCTGAGAAAATGATTTAACCTCTGGAACATTTTGAGCATCTTTAGAGTCAGCTTCATCAGCCTCAGCTAAAGCTTTAGTCAGCAATGGAACATGCTTGGTATGTTTGCCAGCAGGTTGAGTCAGAAGTTCCAAAATATCTGCATCAGCAAGACTAGTTAACACACCAAAGGATATGCTTGATGGAATATCTGAGGTTGTTTTGTTGGGTGGTATAATGTTAAATGGCACACAAGGAGAGGAACTTAGGTTATTTGACGTCACAGGAGAGACTCGTGCCTCAGATACTGGTGTTTCTGGTATCTCTGTTACATGAGATGATGACATACTCAAATTAAGGACACTGTCTATGTCCACAGAGCTGACAATACAAGCTGTGGATGAGGAAATAACAGCAGCTGGTTCAGACTTAGTAACAGACTGCCCTGTGTCATGTTCAGGAGTGATGTGCATACTTTCAACACTAAGTGAGGTGGGACTGTCAACATAGGAGGAAGCTGATTTTGCAGAAACTTGGCCTTGATTGGAATCTGACACTTGAACAGATGTCAGACATTCACCTTGACTTTGAGGTAATTCTGTTTGACTTATAGTACTACCAGAACCAGAATCACCATGACTAATATTTTCAGTTTTTGTCACTAAGGCAACAGGTTCTGAAACATCCATAGGCACTTCTTCGTCAGTTGTTGTGTTTTCAAGCTTGTCCTTTGATGGACTTGGTGAAACTTTCGTCTTGTCATTAGTGATATCACTTTCTTCATATTCAGACAAATCTACATGTCTACACATACTCTGAAAACATAATTTTTTATTCATATTACCTTATATTTCTTAAAATATCACCCACAATGAACATGTAAAATAAATGTTTTAAGTATGATGAAGAATCCTTTTTATTATTACAAGCAGAAAATATTTCTCTTTTTAAGAACCTGGGCTTGTACTTAACCTTCTGGACACTGCAGGCGACTTATCTTGCCAACATCATGCAAATGCTTGAGTACTGAAGGTGACATATCTCGCCACACGAACTGGCCCTTTACAATTAGTATTTCCTGTTGCTTAAGTGCATTATGGGAGGAAATGACGCAATACCTATATGCATATTATGTTCCCAATAGCAAATGGCAGATTCTTAAAGCATTAGAACTCCTTTATCGATCAAAATTTTCTGTGTAAAAGCAGATCTTTTTCATGAAGTTTTTCGTAATGTGGGGTTTACTGAAGGTGAGGATTTTGATTCTCAATATCGAGAGAATTTTCAAAAAAAATGTTGAATTATACCGAGTGTGAGAGTGAGATTATGGTGTTGAATGTGAGCAATCCGACCATAAATACGAATTACCAAGTGTGGTTTAAGTAGTTTTTTTTCTTTTTTTTCTTTCTTTTTTTTACACATTTCTTGTTTTAAACTCAAAACATTTGACCAAAATGAGATGCCTCTCAAACAGATTTTTCTCAAAATTAATCCAGTTTTTGGGGGAAGTAACTCTTAAAA
>JAULBS010134113.1:0-13194 GCA_032355785.1 Symmetromphalus regularis | reverse complement strand
TGCTCACTAGGGCCTCGAATGTATAAAAGTGATACAGGACAAAATGAAAAAGAGTGCAACAGAGTAAAAAAAAATATGTGGGTGAGGTTAAGCTAATTGTAGTCAGGAATACTCACATACATATGCACATCACGTGCCCATGGACATTCTGAGAAACAATAATACTGAAATACAGTTTTGTTCAACAAAGTTTCTACATAACAAACTTTTAGAAATTTATATTATGTGCTTGTTTACATACGTTACTAACGGATTACATTTTTAAATATTCCCATGCGATAATTTTTTATATCAGTATATGTCTGTTATATTACTACATTAGTAACTGATTATATATTTTTTAATATTCCCATGCAATACTTGTTTTTTATCGGTATAGTTCTGTTATACAAACATTCTACATAGTAATGGATTACATTTTTAAATATTCCCATGCGATACTTTTTTCTATCAGTATATTTCTGTTATACAAACACTACATTAGTAATTGATTATATTTTTTAAATAGTACCTTGCGATATTTGTTTTCTATCAGTATGTTTCAGGACCCGCAGAGTGAATCTGAAAGTGGTGCGTGGGTGGGCGAGTCTTGACAACCCTCCAACGTATTAACTGTTGGACCCGAGACCCCCCCATACTCCAAAATCTCTCCGAATTTCGAACACTTTATTTTGTCACCAAGTCTGAAAATATTTGTATTCAGCGAAATTTTGTACCGATTTTTAAAATTAGTTGTCTCTGCAGCCCATGTATTTCTGTTATACAAACATTAGTAACTGATTATATATATTTTTAAATATTCCCATGCGATACTTTTTTCTATCATTATATTTCTGTTATACAAACATTATTACATTAGTAATGTATTACATTTTATATCATTCCCATATGATAATGTTTCTATCACTATATTTCTGTTATACAAACATTATTATGTTAGTAATGTATTACATTTTATATCATTCCCATGTGATACTTTTTTTTGTCAGTATATTTCTGTTATACAAACATTATTACATTAGTAATGTATTACATTTTATATCATTCCCACATGATACTTTTTTCTATCAGTATATTTCTGTTACACAAACATTAGTAATTGATTATATATTTTTTAATATTCCCATGAGATACTTTTTTCTATCAGTATATTTCTAATATACAAACATTATTATGTTAGTAATGTATTACATTTTATATCATTCCCATATGATACTTTTTTCTATCAGTATATTTCTGTTATACAAACATTATGTTAGTAATGTATTACATTTTATATCATTTCCATATGATACTTTTTTCTATCAGTATATTTCTTTTATACAAACATTATTAAATTAGTAATGTATTACATTTTATATCATTCCCATATGATAATTTTTTCTATCAGTATATTTCTGTTGTAAAAAAACATTACTACTTTAACAGAAAATTCGATTTAAAAAGATATTCCATTGCAATAGTTTTTTTCTATCAGTATATTTCTGTTATACAAACATCACTACATTAGTATGAAATCAAATATTTTGTTAATTACCACGCGGTCATTATTTTTTCCACTCAGTATGCATACATAAATTATTTTATCAAAATTCATTATTCTAGGAAGAAAGACGACAACCTGGTATTAACACAATTATCAGCAATACATTACCTGTAATTATTTAAGTATAACAGTAAAACGATGTAGACGTCAAATATATACAACAATATAACGAAACAAGAACCATTACCTTTAAAATCAGCTTGTTATTTATGATGTAGGATATCCGCAATTTAAGTTCGGACAGATATGTTCTAAAAACGATCTTTTATATTAAATGTAAGTTAATGCTTCGATTTGCGTCTTTTACACGTCACGAATAATGCAATTGAACACCACAACAAGTAGTCCTAAGTGATTTCGGCAATTTGTAAGTTCTTTACAAACTGTCCATTTGTAGTTTTCATGTTGCACAGCAATATTATATAGACCTAATTGCAAGTGTAGGAGTATGCGCCACATATGTGTGTGTTTTTGTTTGTGTGTTTGTTGAGTTATGTCTCTCTCTCTCTCTCTCTCTCTCTCTCTCTCTCTCTCTCTCTGTATGTATGTATGTATTTGAATGTGTGAGCTTCATTTATTTGTTTGTTAGTTTAACAAACCCTCACCCCAGCACAATGTTATGAGTCTCAGTGGTAAGATATCGGACTCAAGCTGAAGACTGTGGTTCAAAACCTGTCAGAGGCTGGCTCACACTTATAATCTACATGCCCAAGTTACCAAATATCTAACATCCAATAGGTGATGACAAATAAATCAATGTGCTCTATTGTAGTCGGTCGTTTTATATGGTGTTTTGTGACTCCTGGTCTTTTGGAGAAAACCCACCACCGTCACATAGACTACTCCCTCGGATTAACAGCAAGGCATTTTCACATGCGTTTTCATACAGACAGGAAAGCAAATACCACGATCTTTGATAAACCAGTTGTGGACTACTGGTCGGTGCAAGTGGCGTACACCTACCCACGGAGCCTTGCGGTGCACTAACTCTGGGAGCCGTTTTGGAGATTAATAATCCCGTAACTCGAATTTGGAATCTGCCAGTTTTTGTCATGTAAACTGCACCCTTCCTATACTAGGATCACTTATAATTACATAATAAAGTATGATACTTTACGAGTTATTTCTAAAATGGATCAACATTATAGACGCATTGTAAATTGCAAACTCACAAAAAACATGCCGTTTCCTGGGTAATTTTCAATTTGCAGCAAACACTGGATTTTCGAAAACTGGTTCATCAAAGACCATGGTATGTGCTGTCCTGTCTGTGGGATAGTTCATATAAAATACCCCTTGCTGCTTATCGGAAAGAGTAGTATATGTGGCGGCAGCGGGTTTCCTCTAAAAATATGTCAGAATGACCATATGACTGACGTCCAATAGCCGATGATAAGATAAAAATCAATGTGCTCTAGAGGCATTAAATAAAACAAACTTTACTTTGAACACAGACTTGGCTTGGTTGGCAAGATTAACTTATGTGAAATAGTTCCATACTTTTCCTTGTTATTTAAACTGTATAAATCGCTGTTTATTGGAAAGATTTGTCTATGTGGTGGCATTGGGTGGCCTCTAAAGAAATAAGTCAGAATGACCATATGATTGACATCCAATAGCTGATGATAAGATAAAAATTATTGTGCTCTAGAGGCATCGTTAAATAAAACAATCTTTCCTTCTCCAGTGTTAAATAACTGTTCAGTACCCCTGAATTCCGCGGCAAAATTTATTAAATTCCGCAGTAAAATTCACTATTTTCTGCAGTAAGAATTCGGAAATTCCGCAGCAAATTCTGCAAAATAAAAATTGAAAATAATACTTAAAAATTAACAATAATTTTTTTTCAACAAAGTTACTTAAAATTTAAATTACCATGATATCACCAGGACTCAGTAGACCAACAAAATCGTTTAGAAATATATCATATTGGAGTCGCTGGGTGTGATAGAGAAATACCAACAAAACAATTTATACATGCTAACATTGTTATGTATATAAAATAGGATAAAATGACAGAATCCTATTCCTTATTCGTGAAATGTGTGAAATTTACTTCCAACAAGTCTTCGGCAGTTTCCGTAACCTAAATAACTAACAACCACACTGTAACCCATGGTGTGTTCAAGAGGACGAGTGTTCGCAAACAATTTACCTGGTTACCATAGTCTTCTATCACATTTTTAAATTACTAGCTACAAAAACCAGTCTTTCACGTGAATGTGAGCGCTCTCTCTCTCTCATGAATGTGTCACCAGTGGCGTGTTCAATTTGTTCTGCATAGTCGGAAACAATCGACGGTTACCGAAGAAAACTTTCTATGTGACGTTTAAAGTGATTTAAAAAAATATATCCATGGCGTAAAATGACAAATTCTGCAAGTTTTCTGCATGAAAATTGATTTTCCACGGATGTACGAGAATTCTGCGCTGTGATGCAAATTCTGCCAATTTTTCCGCTTCTGCAGAATCGCGGAATTCATTGGGGACTGACTGTTGTACAACCCCTTGAATCAGATACACAAACAAATCATTTTTTTTTGTTTGTTCGGCCTTAAACACATACTCCCACAGACCCTTAACATAATTAATTTCCAAACAAGAAATTAATTTTAAATATAAACATTTGATTTGTCCATAAAAATACTTCATTCAACTACTTACATAACCACCAAATCTCGCTTGTTAACAATATTTTAAAAATAATAATGAATTATGCTCACGGACAAATAAATCGAAAACAATAACTGTTTTTTTTTCTTTGAAGATGTGACGTATATATTTCTTGTCACGTGACGGGTATTCCTCTATTAGCCGTTATTTTGTAGCTGCAAAAACATTTGGTACCTATTTATTTCGCCCCAATCATAAAATTTGAAATTTTTAAATGTAAAAAAATTCGATCGACTCGACATGGAATTCCCTATACCATTGTTCAATTAAAATGTCTTAAGTGATATGAAAACGAGATATAGTATAACAAATGCATGTAAGTTTTATTCGTAATCAATATTTAGACCACAAAGTCCCTTAAATTCCGTGGGACTATGCCTTTAAGTAGTTTTGTAATCAGTACTAAATAACAGGTGGTGTAGGCCTCCATAGCATCAGAGACCCATGCCAACTGGCCCATCTGACGCCTACCGCACCCCTACCCCACCCCGACCCCGACCCCCAACCCTTCCTCTGTTCTAGCCTGGATCCCATACTGTTTTATCTCTACAGTAATTTCTCCACAACTGATGTATCAATAGTTGTGGTATATGCAACCCTGTTCATTGTTGTAGAAGAATATTATATTGGGTGGGGGTAATTTTATACAAGGCAGAGGGGGCAGTTGTAGGAATGCAAGGCAGGCCAATATAAAAGATGGTAAGGGAAAGAAAAAACTTTTGGAAAAATGTGTTTATTAAAGATTCCTTTTTCCTGAAAAGAGCAGATAATGATAGGAACGGGTTTCTGATGAAGACCATGACAAGTATGTCCAACAGGGGATGATATGGTAACCTTTGATGTAGCAATGACCTTGAGAGTAGACCTTCAGGTTTTTGCAAATACACACTTTGATTGAACTCTGCTGTGTTCAGTGATACGAGTTTGAAAGTGATAATATGCACTGGCGCACACACCACATACATGTACATACGCCAGGGTCGTTGGAACGAAATTCATACGCGGGCGGGGGGTGGGGATGGCAAGGGGTGTGTGCTCCCGTTTCTGATTATCAGAATTTGCATGTGAATTATTCAATGATGAATAAGGAATTTATTTATGAGACTCATAAGGAGCTGAAGCTCCCCATCCGGTTCTAACGCCCATGCACGCATACAGGTACAAACACAGGTACAAACAGTTCCGTACAAACACACACACACACACACACGCATACACATACATATACTCACACACATACACACACACACACGCGCATACACATACATACACACACACATACACACATACACACACATAAACACACACACACACACACTCGCACAAATCGGCTATCGGTGCTTTCTTGAAAAGTATATGCTTAATTCTGCACGTAAACGTAAATGAACAGCTCTCATATCTATCACTCGTAAATATAAATTTACTTCTTTACAGAATACTAATTCAGCACGACCACAATAGACCCATCCCACGAAAACGTAACGCACGTTACATTATACAATCCAAATATTTAAGAAAAATCTTACATTAAATGTTTCAAATATTGAAAAAAAATCAGTCTTTTTGTGAAATAGCATAACTGTTTCACAATATTTGAGACTGCTGTGTATCACATGTAACATTACTGTCAGAATATCTCACATAACACACGTAACATTACGGACAGAATATCTCAAGTATAACACACGTAACATTACTGTCAAAAAATCTCACATGTAACACACGTAACATTAGTGAGAATATCTCACGTGTAACATTACTGTCAGAATATCTCACATAACAGACGTAACATTAGTGAGAATATCTCACATGTAACATTACTGTCAGAATATCTCACATAACACACTAACATTACTGACATAATATCCCACGTATAACACACGTAACATTATTGTCAACATATCTCACGTGTAGCACATGCAACACCAGTCATACCTCACGTATAATACACGTAACATTAGTCAGAATATCTCACGTGTAACATTACTGTCAGAAAATGTCACATGTAACACACGTAACATTAGTCAGAATATCTCTCGTGTAAAATTACTGTCAGAAAATCTCACATTTAACACACGTAACATTAGTCAGAATATCTCACGTGTAACATTACTGTCAGAAAATCTCACACGTAACTCACGTAACATTGGTCAGAATATCTCACGTGTAACATTACTGTCAGAAAATCTCACACGTAACTCATGTAACATTAGTCAGAATATATCATGTATAACACATGCAACATTACTGTCAGAATACATCACGTAACACGACTGTCAGAATATATCACTTAACACACGTAACATGACTGTCAGAATATCTCACGTGTAACATACGTAACGTGAAATGATCCTGAACATATTAAGAATCACGGATGTTCGTACTCACCACTTTGCAAACCTATGCTCTCATTTTTGTCTTCAAAGCAAATCGTTGTACGGCATCCCTTGGAAAAGCGTTGGTGTCCTTCAACACAAAACCTTAGAATGAATTCACCGACCAAACCATTGTACGGCATCCCTCGGAAAAGCGTTGGCGTTGGTGCCAGTGAAGAAGTCAAGTGACTGAGCGATCGATTTTCCCTCATCATTTCATCTTTGAGTATGATTTAATATCTGTAACATGCTAGTACAAACACAGGTCATGGAAACACGACTCATTAGCATACAGAATAATGAGTAAAGTAAAGTTGAGTTTGTATTATTTAACGACGCCTCTAGATCACATTGATTTTTATCTTATCATCGGCTATTGGACGTCAATCATATGGTCATTCTGACATGTGTATTTACAGGAAGCCGGCTGCCGCCACATAGGCTACTCCTTCCGATAAGCAGCAAGATGTCTTTTATATGGACCGTCCCACAGACAGCATAACACATAACACGGCTTTTGATGAACCAGTTGTGGACAACTGGTTGGAACGGAAACAGCCCAAACTGCAAATGGGTCCAACAGAATAATGAAAGCTATTAGATGTCTTAACGCACGCAATCTGAGATTCATGGTCGTCAGAAGAAACCCGTTTCATACACACTGACAAGTCTTTCAGTTTAGTAGGAAGGAGTCTTTTTGCATTTTCCCATACAGCATGACATACATAATATCCTTTGTCAGTTGTGGACCACTGGCCGGAACGATAAATACCACAGGGTAATTGCCACGTGGTTTATAGTTAACAAAATTTGCACTTAATCATGGCTGAACCACATGCTAAACGACGTCGAACGCAATTCTCCACAGCAGAAAAAAGTGAAATTTAGTTTATAAATCTGACAAGCCAGTGTACGTACTTCTTGGCTATTTACATGTATATTAGTGTGACGTAATTGTGCTCAGCCCTAATCGTGTACGATACTCTGACAGATCTGTTTCCTTTTATTAAATTTATTTCATTTCAAAGACAATTTATGATGTTTTGTTATTTGTTTTTGAAACCTTTGTAATAATTACAGCTAGAAATTCTAGTAGAATGTCCCCCCCCCCCACGATTGACACAGGGGCGATAACTCGTGACTAAATCGTTACAACGGCAAACCCGATATAACGACACTTATCATTGGACAAAGATGTTCGTTGTAACGAGATCCAGGAGCGGGATGTAGGTCAAATGGTAGAGCGTCCGCCTGTGAAGCTGTCGATCGTTGGATCGATCCTTCTCAGTGGACCCATTCGCAGTTTGGGCTATTTTCCGTTCGAACCAGTAATCCACAACTGGTTCATCATAGGTCGTAGTATGTGCCGTCCTGTCTGTGGAACGGTGCATGTAAAAGATCCCTAGCTGCTTATCAATAAGAGTAGCATATGAGGCGGCACGGGTTTCCTCTAAAACATGTCAGAATGACCATATGATTGACGTCCAATAGCCGATGATGAGATAAAATTCAATGTGCTCTAGAGGTGTCGTTAAATAAAACAAACTTTACTTTGTAACGAGGTCTAAATGTATGTATGTTTGTGTGTTTGCGTGTGTGTGTGTGTGTGTGTGTGGGTGTGTGTGTGTGTGTGTGTGTGTGTGTGTGTGTGTATATATATATATATATATATATAATATTGTGTATTTAATATTGTGTATTTAATCCGCTGTAGTCCATTGTCGTTGACTTGCAATAGTGTTAAGCAGTCTATAAATATCGATATATTTTAACAATCAGAACAATGGTCGGATTGTATTTGACACACCCCTAGCGCCACCACTCCACAATACCAACCATTAGCATCATCATCTATCATCAAAATAGAAAACGTTTATTAGGGGCGAAAAAATAAAATCAATAAATAAAAATTCTACCCAACATCTGCAGTGCTCTAAAGGACTGTGGAAGAAACCTCAAACAACCAATCAGTAATGGCATCCTTCACTCGACGTGTTTTAAAGCTATCGAAGCTGTCAAGAATATATGCAGCAGTGCCTAAAAGACACCGATCTGGTATAGTAGACTTCGATAAAACGTACTGTTCGATTTATATAAAAATTGTTATCTTCGTTGCTGGAAAGCAACGTGATGATGATTAGTATACTTGTTTTATTTCATTAGAAATTAAGCAAGGTCAAAACACTGAAATCAGAAATGTTTGCCACTTCGCAGCTTTTGAAGCTAAATTACGAAATCTCAGTTAACATATTTACAAAGTCACAATTAATGAAGAATAATCGTTGTCATTATACTAACCTTGTTTAATAATTCATTAAAAAATATTTTAAAATTCAGAATGTGTGTTTTATGTTGAAGAATGCCCTCCCAACAAAGCCTCAAAGGCCAGCATCTCAAATAGTGCAGCATTTTGTTTTTCATTTTGATGTGCTGTCCTGTCTGTGGGCAAGTGCATATTAAAGACTCCTTGCTGCTTATCGGAAACACTAGCCTATGTGGCAGCAGCAGGTTTCCTCTAGAAAGAAATATGCCAGAATTACTATGTTTGACATCCAATAGCTGATGATAAGATAAAAATCAATGTGCTCTAGAGGCATCGTTAAATATTTAAAAACTTTACTTTTACTTTTTATGACTGGGGTAATCATTGATGGAAAATTGTCTTTATTAGTAAGTAAAACTATTCAGCCTTTACAAGCACTAAAAACTTGAGAACTGTACATGATCTACAGGAGGTCTGGACTCGCCCTTTTCTCATATTTAAAAAAAAGAAGTGTTTTTTCCCCGAGTGGAAGGACATGAAAATTAATCAGTTTCCCCCTGTCCTGTTCACCCATCACATTTGGAGACCCCCACCCCTTTCAGAAATACTGCATCAGCACCTGAACTATCAAAATCAATGGCTCTGACTAGATTTATTTTGTGCCAGGGTGTTGTTGTGGTACAATCTCAGATAAAATCTAAATTTAGTTTTTTATGGTCTCAAAGTATAAATTAGTGGTTAAACAAAATTACAGCTGAAGACCAGATGGTTCAATAAAAACATTTATATTGTAAATAATTTTTTTTTTAAATTACAATTACATAATATTAATCAAAATGCAAAATGTTACAAAACTGAGGCTTGCCAGATTATTAAAGGATTATGTCCTAAACGGTTAATATGGCTAGGCACTTCTGATTCCAGTTATGTTATTCCTTTCTTGATAACTTCACATTTACTGAATTCTGATGAACCGAAATCTAGTGATGATTAATGTTCAAGTGCAGTTTCCGTTTCTTGAACCCACGAAAAATAACGTGGGTCTTTTACCCAACAATGCTAGGTTGATAGTGAAATTACTAAAAGTCTCCAAACAGGAAACTTTAATCAACACATTTGTGTTTCATTACCAAGTAATTTCACTCAGAATGTTTTCATTGTTTTTTTAAAAGATTTTAATTGATTGATTTAACTTCAAGGAACACTCATTCACATCTCATTTAAATTATGACAATTAAAATCCCATTTCTATGTAGTACACACCTGATAATGAGTATATTTTCAAACTCATTTAATACGTTGCGCTTCGTAAAATAGTACAAAGAGCTAGTGCCTGTGTATCAATGTACGCAGTAAGCGGAAGTAGAATTGAATGCATTTCGCACCTTAGTGTCATTCAATAAGATCATTTCATTCATAAAATAGTGGTTTTATTTTAACGAGAATAGCAACTGAACAAGCAAATATGGAATATCCACAAGCGGATGTCGCTAATCCGTGTTTTATTACAACTTTCCTAACGGAATGTTTACTAGAAGATTAGTTTAATATTCCGTTTCAAAAATAAGTATTTTCAGAATAGCAGAATAGCATATATTTCGACCCCAGTACACATGTATATATACAAGGTGTCCATAAAGTGAAAACACTGGCCTTTGTAATAAAAAAAATTAAATTGTAAAGAAACTTTATGGACGCCCTGTATATATATATATATATATATATAGATTGTATATAATACAAATGCATGACTATGGCAAAAATGCCACATAGACTGAGTACATTTTATTCACAGTACAATCATGTATGTGGACAATAAGAAATCTTGCAGGATTCGAATTTCACCACGGCACTGGAGGCAAATGCTGTGAGTGCCCCTCTTATTTGCTATGGTGCCCCGAAAATCGGACGTTGTTGACAGCAAGGAAACTGTTGTGGTGCCCTATGTGGTTTGTTGCCGTGCTCTTCACATACATTCCATGTAAGTTGTATAAGTTTCCTTCCTTGTCCCAAAGCCAGTTGCCTTCGTGTCCCTCTTTTGAAGGAAATGTTTCCTCGGTGCTCCTCCAACCTTCCTTGGTGCCCCTCCAACCTTGGAGCCCTTAATTTTTTTACTAAACCTAAGGCAACATTTGCAGTGCCCTCTAAAAATTAAATTTCGACCCTTGATCTTGGAAAGTTTTTTGATCATTTGTGTGTTTATATCACTGCCATATGTAGCAAATTCAGTTGTGATCGGCCCAACATGATTCATCTCATTTGGCACACATCTGGCAATGGCAATTTTGAACCTCTGTTTAGGGTGGACTACAAATTTATGTCTTTATAATCTGAATTTTACATTCTTGTGTTTGGTGCAGAACATCATGTATTTTATGTTATATTTGCAGGAAGAAATTACATCCAGCGTATAAACTATTTGCAGAATGAGGTTGTGGAAGAGCATCGTCGATCGCCACTCTCAAAGCAGCAAGAAGTACCAGAACAAACATCTGACCAAGCAGTGAATGTACCAAGAGATTACAGGTTTGCTCCAGATGTAGATACTTGTGTAGAGGATGGGATAGTGGGAAAACCTATTTGAAACGGAATTCCCGATTTTCTCCAAAAATATTATTCACCTCCAAATAGTGCAGTTTATTAATTAAACACATTTTCCAGCATTCTCAAATTCTCCAATAATTATGCAAGTTAAAGATTTATTACATATTTTTAATGATGTATTTATAATATTCATTATAATTTAAAATGATGAAACTGATACTATTAGTATTAAAGTCATTTTTTTATGTGATCGATTCTAATTATATTTGGAGATTTTTGCAAAAACCAAGAATTACCAAACTCAATGTCATGGCGTGTTTAACAAGTTTCATTTCAAAATGGAAACAGAATTGGTTAAATTCTGAAATGGAAAATAGGGAAATCTGAAACGGAAAATCAGTGCCTTTACTTGTGGCATTGACTTTTTTGTTTTTCTAACATGTTTTTACTACTGCTATACGTACGCTTAGTCAGGTGGCTATAGTATTAGTAATATGTTGATGAAATCTTTTATCAGTTTCACTTTCATAGTGGAGACCCATAGAATTCAGATGCAATCTTAAAAATTACTTCATTCACATAATTTCAGATTACAGGGCTAGCTCTGGCACAACAGTAACATTTGCCAAATTATCTATAAAAATGTAAAAAATTGGAAAGTTATCTTTTTCTGCACTTAAATGGAAATTATTTCGCCAGATTACATTAAAATTTGCCAAATGTTTTTAAATTTTGCCATTAGCGAATTTGGCAGAGTGGATTATTTCTGTAGCATGTTTCAATATTATCTGAATTTTCCTGGCAAGAAGTACACCTATCTGTATGTTGCTAATAGCAGGGGTCAAATTTCACCAAAGCA
Organism: Symmetromphalus regularis; assembly: GCA_032355785.1. Taxonomy (NCBI): domain Eukaryota; kingdom Metazoa; phylum Mollusca; class Gastropoda; order Neomphalida; family Neomphalidae; genus Symmetromphalus; species Symmetromphalus regularis. Next base: position 935 of record JAULBS010134113.1, on the reverse strand, counting down.
TTGAGGCATTTGCCATGCCTCCCTGTCCCTTTACCGCAATTCCCTCTCAATTTCACTTCTAACGAAGTCAAATATAGCTGTGCCCTTTTTTCCCCCACTTGCCCCATAGGAAACTTGTATTAGCCATTGTGCCCCTGATGTGTTCTCAAAATTGCCTTGGTACCCTCCAAACACTGAAGTCTGATACCTGTAATAGCCCTAACTAACCATAGAAGTCCATAACTAACCATATCCACCCCAAAATAATTCAAATAAACAAAAAATCCATTTTAACTATACAGCATCTCCTTTTTATTATTATTATTGTTTCTTCGTTATTTTCTGTTGTAGTGTAATAATTTGTAACATAAATAACTGTTAATAATTGTCAAAGCTCAATGCATTTAGGTTGGGATTTGAAAAGCACACCGTTTGATTGAAATGCACACAATAAATGAAAATTGTATCAATAAAAGAAATGGAATGATTCACTGGACCATTAAATTGACAAAAATTTGGACTGTCAATTATGATTTTCAAAAATAATTTATGTGCGAAGATTGACAGTCAGTCCTGTATCAGCAAAACTGGGCATTTTCCTACCCCTGTTATGAAGCCCATCCTGTTTACATGCAGTAAACTAGTATGTTACTAGTTGAGCACATATGTGCTCATACTCAAGTTACATCCTGTATACATGTAGTACACTAGTATGTTACTAGTTGAGCACATCTGCGCTCATACTCAACAATTATATCCTGTATACATGTAGTACACTAGTATGTTACTAGTTGAACACATCTGCTATGTAGTACACTAGTATGTTACTAGTTAAGGACATCTGTGCTCATACTCAACAATTACATCCTGTATACATGCAGTACACTAGTATGTTACTCGTTGAGGACATCTGTGCTCATACTCAACAGTTACATCCTGTATACATGTAGTACACT
>JAULBS010134102.1:0-13194 GCA_032355785.1 Symmetromphalus regularis | reverse complement strand
AAACCCGCTACCACCACTTAGGCTACTCTTCCAGATTAGCAACAAGGGATTTTTTATACGTGCTGGGTTGGAGTCAGTATCGAAAATAAAAATCCCATGCTTAACCACCGAGGCTGGTCTCTAGGATCCACTTGAAATTCCTCTTCCCTTTTGAATAAATTACATAATGCACTATATAACATGCTAACCCAATCAAAAAATATTTTATCTTATCAACAAATGCACCATATATTGTTGTATATTAGCCAATGCCATAGATAAGCCAACCCCTTAGTATGACCCTAAATATCTGTTATACAATTATCAGTCTCATGTGTAAGCCGAAGTTGATTTGTCTGTTAATAGCCTGATAACTAGTAAGTCGTGGATATAAACTGCTGTCAACTTTTATCAAATGATAGACATGTATTAGTTCTTTAAAAAAAATAAAAACCTATTCATATTTTTAAAAATCAAACCAGTTATTTTGCTATATTAATTCTTATTGTATGTATTTCAATAGTGACATTCATTATGTCACATTAACATTGTACATGTAACGTGGCACCCATGACATAATTATTATTCAGCCAAGAAAGGAACAAATACTGAACTAGGTTTAAAAAATTATTAAAAGTATTTTATTTTTATAATTAATTTCTTTTAGGATTTTATTTGAATTTTATTTTTATGTATTATTGTATATGTGGCTATTTTTCCATTTGTAATAGTAGCATAGAAGCTAAAAAGTACTAAATGTGGGCTATGGTAAAATAAATATATAATTTAAATCCATTCATAGAATTTTACAAGCAAAATGGCAATCAGTAAAAAAAAGTATATTCAGAGTTAATAGGTCTGTTAAAATTGCACAAACAATATTTTGTTTACATTTCGCTCATGTAATTATATATGTAACTTATTTTTTGGTAACATCGTTTGTAAAGAGTCATATTTTTTTAGTGGGTTACACAAAATGAAATGAGTTAAAAAAAAATATTATTCAAATAATAAAATAGTAAAATAACAGTTTAATTAACCCTGGCATATTTAATCCATGCTTGCATGTCACAAACTTCCCTCCTGTATTTGGAGAATCATTTGACGAAACTATTCATCACTAAAATTAGATTTTCTCCAAAAGTTGGAGACCAAATCTTATAAATTAAGCACCATTTTGTAGCTTAAATTTTTGTCTTTAAAATTATATATGTTAGTGTACTATAACATCATCCAACAAAAAGCTAGCCACAAATGAAGAAAGTAAATCCTTGGGGGATCCGAGGGCTGAGGATCAAGGTAAATTTTCAACTAGTTTCCAAATCTTTCCAGTCATGTTAGAATTGCATTTTGGGTTTTCCGTGGACAGCTGTCTTCTCTCAACAATAAGCAACAAACCAGATAAAACATATTTTTTTTAGAATTAATCATTTTATGGTTAAATCTTTGGACAAGGTCTATTTTGAGAAAACAGCTAAAACGTGTGTCACTTTTAATGCATTTTCCTTTTAATAATTATTATAAAAATACCAATTATCAGCCAAATTAAGGGTGATAACAGAATTCTGTTAGGTTTTTTTGAAAGAGTCAGAGATACAATAACTAACAAATATTAAAAAAACCTGATGATTTTGACCATGAAACACTTTTTCTGTAAGTTTGTGACACGTTACCCCAGTTTTTTCTCCCTTCCCTTAGTCTGTGTGTACACTGAAACTAAAAGTTCAGTGGTCACAGTAGTTAATGGTCACCAGCTTACTCAAGTGGTTTATCAGCAAAGTTGGCAGGCAAAATAGATTTTTACAGTTCAACTTAAAATAAAACAAATAATTTATTATTATTATTATTATTATATATATCAAACAAAAGTTATAACACTCAACAATAAACAACAGCATTATTGTTTGATGTGATGTTTAACTTATATTTTCCACTAGTTACTACTATCTAAGCTTTAAAAATTTAAACGATCAATCGTATGAAAAGGTTTAATGTCAGATCATAACTTTCAATCAGGATTTCATATACTGATCTGTTAATTCGATGGGTAAGTTCTTTTGTGGAAAGTATTTTTGGTCTTCAAAACTCAACTTATATATATGCCAACATACAGCATATAAATTATTTTATTACCCAAGTAACTGTTCATGTTTAAGAGCTGCATGTACAATAGTGTTTATCAAATTATCTATAACATTTAATTTTTAAAAGAATAGTTTTTAACAAAAATAACCTTTGTACAAATTGTATGAAGGCTGATTATAAATTTTTTTTTTTACCTTGCTGACATTGAATTATAGCAACCACAGACCATGCTCTGATAAATCAGAACAAGTGAACCATTTCCTGATCTTTTCAAAGAACAAAGGTCCTGTGTATATGTGTATATCTATATATATATATATACATACAGATCTACTCAGTGGTCCTGAACTTGTTTGGCTTATATGACAATCACTTCAATGTTCATAGAAAACATTAACAAATGGAGACATTATACAGTGCCCTGAACATCTCTTGGTCTCAAAAATTATTAATTTTTTAAATTTATTAAATCCTTAAGATATGAAACAATTTTTTTATTTTGATTGAATGACATTCTTTTCTCTATCAGCATGATAAAATGTTCACATTTAATTTCTTTTCAGTTTAGTGTTAAATACAGTTGTATAACAACTTACACAATGTACCAAATACCTTATACAGTGTACAAAAAAGAATGTTCTACAATGCAACTACCAAATACTGTTATATAACAAAACATAATATGATATAAAGACCAAACAGGAAGTTTATGCAAAAAAAATAAAATCTATGTGGCTTTTGAATTGTTAGGATGTAACTGTAAGCGTGCCTGTAGGTCTTGTTGTTAAATAAATGTATTAATTGCAGTGAATTTTGAATAATTACCTAGATAGACTCTGAGGCCCTTCGGGCATTAAACTGGATGTTTATACATCATTAGATAACGCCCAATAAACTGCATATTATAGTTTGATTGCTATACATTTGCTTTAAAAACACACCTATATATAGAGTGTTCTTGAAAATAATAAAATAAGGCTTTTTTAATTTGATTTATGGATCCACAGACCCTAAAAATCATGAATGTTAAATGATAAAATTTTGTCTTTATTTAACTTCCAACTTTGTGTAATTGAAAAATAAATAATAAAAAAACTGAGGTGAGGTTTTAAAAAAATGACCTCCCCCAATCCTATTAACAATCCTGTGACACATACACAAACGTGTTAATTGATACATTTTAATTTTTTGTTTGTTTAATGACACCACTAGAGCACATTGATTTATTAATCCACAGCTAATGGATTTCAAATTTTTTTTTCATTTTAACACATAGCCACCAAAGAAAACCTGCTATGTATTTGAATTAGCAGTAAGGGATCTTTTGTTTGCACTTTCTTAAAGACAGAACAGCACATATGACAATCTGTGATGGGCACTGATTGGGATGACAAACAAATCTGAGAAGTAGTCCACTAAGGGGGTTTGATTCTATGACGAAAGGACCTCAGGTGACACTATTGACTTAACAAGATCACCTCACATTTCATTTTACCAAAAGCACTGTAAGAAAATGACCAAGCAAGATGTATTTATATAATTAATGAAAATATGCATTTTAGGATACCCCTATCTAATCATAACACATTAATTCCATGATTTAATTTCATAATTTACAGCTCAGTTTTATTTTCTCACTCATATCTGTTATGTATGTACAATCAACAAAAAACTGAAATTAAATCATTTTATTTTTTCACTCCTGACTTGATTTAAAAAAGATGTACATACAATCAACAAAATCTCAAAAATTAAATAATGTAATTTTTAATAAAATTTGGACCACCCTTTCAAAGCTTCAAAGGAAATTAATTTTTTACAAACTAAACAATAACTGTTTAACCTGTAATATTGCAGTCAGTCAAGCAATATGGTCAGGTTTTTTTTTTTTACCACTATACATAACCCATAATTATATGCAACATTCACAATCTAAGATCTATTACATGCTTCAGTGAGCTTTAGAAGTTGTAATTTACTTACTTTACTTCTCGTTGTAAAGTTGTATTTGTACATAGTTGATATCGTGCAGCAGTATAATAAACTGCGTACAGGTTGTTGTGACTTCAGTATGATATACATATTATATAAGCAATGTCAACTGAGCATCAGGGTCCATTACATTAAAACTTTTTGGCCCAGTTTTTTTATTGATGGTTTAAACTCAATAAATAAAACAAGTATTGGACTGTCACTAAGAAATCTAGGCTTACCATCTGGACTAAAGATTCCAACTGAAGTCTATACTTAATGCCATTTTATTTGTATTATATTAAAGTCTAGACTTGACATCATGTATTGTATTTGAGTCAAGACTTAATGTCATGCTATTTGTATTGTATTAAAGTCTAGATTTAATGTCATACTATTGTATTATGTAAGTCTAGACTTAACATGGTATTTGTATTATATTTAATTCTAAACTTAACATAGTATTTGTGTTATATTGAAGTCTAGACTTAGATGTATTGTATTTGTCTTGTCTTTTATTTGTGTTTATTTTTTATGTAAGTTTTCAGTATTCCATGTTCTCTTCTATGTGTGAAACTGAAAGGTGGCATTGTAAGTGTTACGTGTGCATGTAGTCTGTTTCATACTGTGCAACCAGGCATGTGAGTTACATGTCATTTGAATGCATCAGTGTACAGTATATTCAGGTATATGAATGTATGGTTGAAATTTATAATGCATGATTACATAAAAGTGTTATTCAGTAGGATAGGAGTGGTTCGGTCATTCACAACTTGTCACTGCAGCCATTGTAGTTTCATATCTTATTTACATGTGGGGTCTTTTACAATTATCAACATTTTCCTATTCATAAAGACTGTATACATGTGGGTGTAATTTATAGATAGTATTATAGTATTATGATGTCAGTATACAGTAGTGTACAGTATGAACTATTTTGATTTAGTTTCTAACTGGGACAAGATTTAGCTCAGTTATATTGAACCATCCAAGTGGATTCATTCACTGACTGGGTCTGTTTCCATCTCAACCAGTGTCCTATGACTGGTATATCACAGGTTGACGTATGTGGTCTCATGTCTGTGGAAGAGTACCTGTAAAAGATCCCTTACTGCTAATGGTAAAATGTAGTGGGTTCCTTTTGAAGTTTGCATGTTAGAATTACCAATGGCACAGTGGTTAAGCTGTCAGACTCACAGGCTATAGGTACTGGGATCTAATCTCTGTTGATGCATGGAATTTTTAATCTCAATACTAGCTCCATCCTAAATTCATTAAATGGAGTGAATGCTCCACAACACTCTGTGTACTCCACATTCATTGACCAGTAGTCCACAACTGGTGTTTCAAAGACCATGGTATATATGTACTGTACTGGCTGTGGTAAAGCACATATAAAAAGATCCTTGCTACTAATCGGAAAGAGTAGTGTGTGTGATGTTAGTGGGTTTCCCATGAAAACCATGAGTTCAAAACACCATATGTCTGACACATACCAGCCATTGAATAAAGAATATGCTAGGATTCTATTAAAGAATTATTTTCTTTGTCAGAATTATCGAACGATTGATATCCATTAGCCAATGATTAATAAATTAATGTGCTGTCACAGGCTGTAGGATTTCAGATTTCATGGGAAACACATTTTGGGTTCCGTGCCTGGCACTCATGGGAACCCATGGGTAACTGTTTTCGGTTCCCTAAAATTGGTGATGGGTAAATTAATATCATGGGAAACGAAATTTCGGTTCCGTAGTTTCCCCAGCACGGTAACGACACGTTACCGGTAACGATAGTTACTGTGAAATACTACAGCCTGCTGTCATTAAAAAAGGTTTCCAACTAAAGTTATGTATGTACATACAAGTTGTAACTGCACACACTGCTTTTCTTGCAACTGAAATAAATAAAACTAACTTGCCTAATGAGCACTAACTAAAGTTAAATATTTATGTTCAGGTTGTGACAGCAGACAATGTGCTCCGCTTGGAACAGTAACACAGAGAACTCAAACCCCGCTGCGCCCACTGGTCCATCTAGTAACAACAATGAAAAACTTAACTCATCCACTGAAGACTTGTCTGATGCTGAGGGGGTCTGGAGTCCAGACATTGAGCAGAGTTTCCAGGAAGCACTTGCAATATACCCACCATGCGGACGACGCAAAATCATCCTATCAGATGAAGGAAAAATGTATGGTGAGTGGTCACTGTATTTTAGAAATTAAATTAAACTATAAAACATGAATAATAAAATAATTAACAAATTTATGTTTTTTATTTTCCTTTTTTTTCTAGCATTGTAGACAAGGTGATTGCAGCTTTAAATTGATCTGCTTGGAATTATGTATTTGAGATAATTACAAATGTTTAAGCAAGTAATTATAGTAACATTATTCAAAAAGAACAAAAAGGTAAACCAAACTGAGTTTCCACCACATCACATAAATTAAGTACAAATTTGTTGTTTTGTTTATCTTGCATATTCAATCCACACCTATTTATATTGTTTTTGTCATCAGATACTGAAACAGAACATAGTGGGTCATCAGATTTAGTTACTTAATTAAATTATTACTTGTTTCAACCAATTTATTCAACCTTTTTGTGGGAAAGTCTATAAAGAAATTTTGCTGCTAATTGAAAAAGTTAACATGTTATGTTATAGCAGTGTTTTTCTTTCAATAGAATGTGTAAAGATAAATTTGTATGTTCAACATCTAATAGTCACAGGATGACATCATTGTGGTTAGTTAATCACTTAAATATTTACCCCATTTGTAAAGTTCTGTGTTATGCATTGCATTGTGTGACTTAACAGTTTATTGACAATTCACTTTTATATTTGTTACACTTCGTGACCGACACGAGGAGATACACATGTACATATATGTTACACTTGTTTATATTTTGTGAGTTATTCATTGCTGACATATTCTCGCAGTAACCTGTCAGTGATGACAGGTAATATGTCTCTACCTGTCTTTCTACTATCATCTAAGAGCAGCCATCACAACAGTTCTATCCAACTTCTGTTACAGCCTTTAGCATTAATTTACTATGACAGTGTCTTAAGACATTTACATGTGTGTTATATATTGTTAAAGTACAGTCATTATGTCCTTGTTGGGCCACACACAATTGACACATCACTACGTACATGTTCTTGAAATTTAGACATTTCTTTTTTTAAAACAGTTTTTTTTTGTTCCAGTATCTTATAGAGAAATCAACCCATGTTAAATTGGGCAAAATATATACAGAATAGTTATATAGAAAAAAGCTGTTAATACACTAGTTCTTTGGCCCTTATTGCTTTTGCATTATTTCTTGCTCATATTAAAAACATCAGGCTTACATGTTGAAAAGATACCTATCTAAAGCACCACAACATACAGACAGCCTTACTTGAAGTTGAATACTTGGTTAATTATATAATTTGCAATATAGTACATCTATTTAACAGCAGCGATTAGGTTGCAAACACACATTTGTGACACATAATTCACAGATTTTTTCTTTGTTTTATTTAACAACTTCATTGGAACAAATTGATTTATTAATCATTGGCTATTGGAAGTCAATTTTTTTTTTTTTTTTTTTTTTTTATTTTAAATTATATTTTTTTATACTCATAGTCAAGTGTGAGTCAACATCCAACAGGTTTTGAGTTACTGTCATCGGTTTGAAAGTCCGACTAATTCACAGAAGAAACCTACTACTGCCAAATAGGCTGCTCTTTCTGATTAGTAGTAAAAGGTCTTTATATGTATCCTTCAGACATGATAGCACATACCATAGCCTTTGTGATACCAGTCATGGACCACTAACTTAAAGGGATTGATCCAATGACCTATCTCACCTCAGGCTGATGCTGTAAATTATTTAGTTCCATAATGTTATGTCTTAAGAGATTATACCAGGTTAATCAATTTGCCAATTGCCTGTATTGAGTGCATTATAGCAATAGTGACATTTATTAGTGGGATTAAATGAAGTTACTGCCTCTATATCCTGCTGTTAGCAACAGGTGTGAAATTGATCAGTCTCTTCATTAATCACAGCACTTGAGCTCATTAGGCTGGGTAAAATTACTTCAGTGGTTTGGGTCTACCTATTTATTAAAAGGTGGGTGTCTGAGCTACAAACACAAAGTGAATTTAAAAAAAAAAAAAAAAAAATCAAGAATTTTAAATTTATAACACCCAAAACAATAAGGAAGTTTTATTTCTTTATAGCAGTATAAATTACTAAAGCCTATTGATTATGTTCTTAATCAAGAATGAACATTTGAACAAAAAATTAGTTAAATATTTATTTAACATGTTAAGTATTTTTTTAAGAACTTTTATTGAAAAAATCTGAAAGGTCTTAAAAACAGTTTGGTTTCTTTATAAAGGTGATTTATGTAAAATAAATGCAAACAGTGAACCTGAAACATAGAATTAATTTTACACATCTTTATTAAACATGCTAATTTGTGACACATTTCCTCATTGGTGTGTTAAGTTTATACACTGAAAACCTGGCAGTCTCATCAGTACAAGTCTACAGGGGGTGGTGAATAGTAAATTAAGTTTATATAGCCATTAAGCTACTGGTTCAATTGGGATTATGTAATCATGTCAGACAGTACAATGGTCTACCAAAATGTTACCACTAGCTTAATGTGGCTATCAATTTTCTTTTTATCTGGTACAGTGGCAGTCCAGTAGGACTAGGTAGCTTAATGTGGCTATCAAGTATTAGCTGGTACAGTGGTAGTCCAGTAGGACTAGGTAGCTTAATGTAGCTATCAAGTATCATTAGCGGGTACAGTGGTAGTCCAGTAGGACTAGGTAGCTTAATGTGGCTATCAAGTATAACTAGCTGGTACAGTGGTAGTCCAGTAGGACTAGGTAGCTCAATGTGGCTATCAAGTATCATAGAGTGGTAGTCCAGTAGGACTAGCAAATGTTAGATGCTAGTCAAATAGGACTGAATGATTATTTGATATGTGTATGCAGATAGTCATGTATCATAATATATATTTTTTAAATTGGATATATCTGATATAAAATTATTTAAGTGAAGATAATATAGAAAACAAAGTGAGGAAAAAAATATTTGAAATCTACTTATTTAAAAAAACAAAATTACATTAATTATCTCCCTCTTGCATTAGAAATAAAATAGTCACTGTAGTGTAACATAAACTCTAAGTTGAAATACAATGTACAACTTTGTTTTGAAACAGTAAGTGATATATGTAATGACCCAGATTAGTGCAGCAGTATCGTCTGTCAGTTGTATAAATTTGTTATCTACTGGCCTGATATCTATACAGCTTACAGGTAGATATCCAAACATATCATCTAGTGAACTAACACTTTGGTTAAGTGAATAAAAAGTTGTGATTGTTCACACTAAGAATGATTCATAGTAATGGTTAATGCTATTCATGATAGGTCAGAAACTTGAATAATAAAGTACCAGTGTGTATTTATGTAACACCTGTGATACTCGGGTTAAAAAAAAAAGTGCCTTGCCTGTGAATATTCTTCTGTTGAAAGTTTAGTTTTTATATTCATTAAAAAGGTAGATTTAATTATATTTTGAAATTAATTCCTTGTACACAATTTTAGTGTACAAAATTTTAGTGCCATATGGTTTGTTTCCTTGTTTACACATCTAGAAAGCCCCACACTAATCCAGTAAGACTGACTGATTGACTGAGGCGAATAACAGAAAAGACCCTCAGACTTGAATACTATAAAAATAACAGTCCTATATGATTTTATTAAATATTGGAGATCTAGACTGAATTGAGCAGATTCCCAAAAGTTTTTGAGATGCAGGTGTGTTTGAAGAAACGTATACAGGAGAGGAAGTTAGGGTAAGGTTATGTTAGGATAAGTCAAAAACCATTGTTGCAGTAGGCACAAAACCATAAATTAGGGAAACTGAAAATTTTAAAATATTTACTCCCATTAAAGCAATTTTGGCACATCTTCGGTTCATTATCTAAATATTTTTATATCAAATTAATTTTTAAAATTTGGTTTGAGCAGGGTGTGGTTCAACCCTTGTCATCCCCTCCCCCTGCACATATGCCTAACTACCTGTAATCCTAATCAATATTTGTCACCTGTTACCTCCTGCACACACGGACATTGAAAAGAATAACACTATCATTTATTTGTATGGTAATCTAAAGACTAGAAAGCCATTTCTTTATACACCTGTGGAGTTGAGAACAGGTGTTTAGATGGGGGATCAACATGCATTCATAAACAAATAAAGATCCGGTTTCACGGTTTATAAAGTCTCTTCTGGTCCAGCAAAATGTGAGAAGTCGAATGGCTAAGACTATGTAGTCATGGGAAAACCTAACCCCAGGCTTTGTGATTTATTGAGATTACTGTGAAAAGGCACAGGCCACTTGAAACTTAAGACATGTGACAGAGAAAAGTTGTAGAAAGTTGCTAGTAATGTGATGTGGTTGGTGAGGTGATAGGGGCAAAGTCAATATTGAATCGGAGTGCAGGCTATTGATGTTGGAAACAACCTGGATGATTTAGCAACCTGGTCTGTGTGACACAATAGACGCCAATAAAAGTCCCAGTGAGTCATAATGCGATGAGTAAGCAGCCAAATTAGGCAACTGTGCACCTCCCACTGATAGAGTAGGTTAGTGTAGTGTAAAGGTACACAGTACTGTATCAGGCCTGTGGTATAGTCTGTTCTATAATTGGTGCTCACCTAGCCTATCCTTGTGACATAGATAAGTGTCTGGACCTTTTGTATACTGAGGGAAATAAAATAAGGAATCATGTGGTAAAAAAGAAAACAAAAATAATTCACTAATAAAGTTTATTTATTTATTTATTATGTAAATAATATTTAAATACAATATATAGAATAAGTTTATTACCATTAAATGGACCCATTTAATGTCAGTGTAAAAAGAAAATAATAACTAATAAGTAAGACACCTAAACAGACATAAAAATAAAATAGAATTGCCTATAATTATTTACTGCCACTGGGAATGTGCTGTGGTGAAGCTATCAGACTCGTGGCTCTTAGATACTGGGATCAAATCTCAGTTGAGGCATGGGATTTTAAATCTCCTTATTGGATCCAACCCGGAGTGAGTACACCATAACGGATTTATCAAAGGCTGTGGTATGTGCTATTCTGTCTGCGGGATAGTGCATATAAAAGATCCCATGCTGTTTATCAATAAGAGTAGCCACATTAGTGTGGCGGCAGCAGGTTTCATCTATTATTTTAAATGACCAGAAAGAAAAATTCAATGGATCATGCTTTTTAATTGTTTAAGATACACCAATGTTTTTCTATGCAAGTACAAATGTTTCAAATTAATGACATTTGAAAATCAAGTATGAAGCTGATAAGAATAGAGGATGCCAAATATATTTTTGATTGAGATTATGATCCAAGTATGTTGGATTGAATACATTATAATACAGTATGTCTCTTTTGTTTTAGGTCGTAATGAGTTGATAGCACGCTACATTAAACTGCGGACAGGAAAGACAAGGACAAGAAAACAGGTATCCAGTCACATCCAGGTGCTGGCTCGCCGTAAAGCAAAGGAGATCCAGGCACAGCTGAAGGTAATAACAGAGGTAGATATGGAGCTATATTATTTCACTTGTAAAAACAGAACAATAATCACCGTCTTGTGCACCTTCCACTGGAGTAAGTACACGGCATATCTAGACCAAAACTGACGATATACATGCAAGCCATAGAATGCCCAGATCAACGATGCAGAATGCTCAAGTTTTCTTCAATGGAGTAGAAGTGGATGCATGACAGAATCCCTCCCACCAACACCTATAGGACAGGTTTTTGTTTGTTTAATAAATATTTAGTAATTTTGACAATTTTAGTTTAAAGTGTGAGTCAATCTTGAACCTGTTTCGAACCCTGGGATAAAAAACACATTTTAACAACAGCAATCCAGTTTGTCTTTATCAGAATATCAGATACTCATTTCATATTTATTTTAAGAAAATGCTATTTGATAATTCCATTATGCATATGTTCCTTCAGTACCATCTCTTTGTGTGATGTTTATACATTTCCTACTTTGGATCTTTTAAACAGTACCAATTTAAACTTGTTTTTTAAGCAGAACCCATTTTGTCTGTGATTTTTAATCAGTACCCGCAGAATCTATGATTTTAAGCAGTATCCATTTTGGAGATACTAAACAGTAATCACTTTGTGGTTTTTACACATGTATGTATGCCCACAAAAGACTGTCAGGTCAAATGTCGGAATTAACGTTCTTATATCAAATAAATGTTCAAGCAAGCTTGTTGTGGATACAAAGTCTGACTTACGCCAGGCATTGTATTCACCACAAGAAAGGGGTGGGGAAAAAATATGGATCTGCAATTTGCAATACAAAATTCTGAGAATTTTATTAAATACCAAATTTAGGTAATTTAAATGCGTCGAGCCAAAAGGTGAGGTAAAGTTGGATGCAATTTTGATGGTTCTCCAAAAATAAATAAATAAAAATTATTAGGACCCTTAAAAATTAATAATTTTGAACCAGAAATAAAAACGGTCATAAATAGAACCGAAGGTTAGATCTATGGGTTTGCAATTCGTCACAAAATGAGTACATTTTCAAAATCAAGTAATGAAGGTTTGAAAATTACTGAGATATTGTTATTTTAAATTTATTATTAAGGGGTTAAAAATAATAATAATAAATAAAAAAAATAATAAGGTATATGTTAAAGCGAGAAACTGGGACCTGGCTTCTAGAATACGGTAGCCCGACGCCCATGGCTAGTGGTTATTGCGGTCGGGCTACCAAATAATCACTTTCCACTAGCCCGATGGCTAGAGGAATTAAAAAAAAAAAACGGAACGACAAAACTGCAATGAAAAGTGCTCGACATACTCGTTTGGAGAAATAAAGTCAGACTATTATTAGCACGGAACACGTGAAATAACTCGCTAGCGTGATCTGCGAAAACAGCGCAGTCCACTACTTCTGTGTCCGACAAGATGTCATAATATCCCGAAGACTGCCGAATGGTTTCCCTGCAGATATGTTTTCTTCCGATCGAAACAAGCGCTCCAAATACTCGTTTCGATAAATAAAGTCCGACTATTATTAGCCTGGAATACG
>JAULBS010134091.1:0-13195 GCA_032355785.1 Symmetromphalus regularis | reverse complement strand
CACACACACACACACACATATATATACACACACACACACACACACACACACATATATATATATATATATATATATATAAGGAACGCTCAATTTTTTATTCTGTCTTTAAATTACGATCACATTTGAACGAACTCTGTTTTCATACTGCGCAAAGAATTTTCTATTAAATGTTATCGTTCTATGACTAGGAGATGGGGGATGCGATAATATGACAGTTCCTACTATATCATTCTCAGAAAAAATATAATGTTAAAAGTGTAATAAAGAAAAACAAGCTTTTGAATCTTTTCTTCTTAAGAAAAAAAGATTATTTTGTCAAACATCAATTCACCTTTTAATATAAATTGTGACTTTTATGTTTATTAACCCAATAAATAAAGTTTTGACGGAAAGACGTGTTCTGAATTTCCCCATGTTGCTGCGTGGATGTTGTGTGAATGAGACTTTATTATGAGAAAACATTATTAATGATGGTAACGTGTGAATTTAAGACTTTGTTATGAGAAAACATTATTAATGATTGTAAGGTGTGAATTTAAGACTGTTATGAGAAAACATTATTAATGATGGTACAGTGTGAATTTAAGACTTTGTTATGAGAAAACATTATTAATGACGGTAAGGTGTGAATTTAAGACTTTGTTATGAGAAAACATTATTAATGATGGTAAGGTGTGAATTTAAGACTTTGTTATGAGAAAACATTATTAATGATGGTAACGTGTGAATTTAAGACTTTGTCATTTGGAAAACATTATTAATGATGGTAAGATGTGAATTTAAGAGTTTGTTATGAGAAAACATTATTAATGATTGTAAGGTGTGAATTTAAGACTTTGTTATGAGAAAACATTATTAATGATGGTAAGATGTGAATTTAAGAGCTTGTTATGAGAAAACATTGTTAATGATGGTAAGGTGTGAATTTAAGAGTTTGTTATGAGAAAACATTATTAATGATGGTAAGATGTGAATTTAAGAGTTTGTTATGAGAAAACATTATTAATGATGGTAAGGTGTGCATTTAAGACTTTGTCATGAGAAAACATTGTTAATGATGGTAAGGTGTGAATTTAAGAGTTTGTTATGAGAAAACATTATTAATGACGATAGGGTGAAAAAATAATCTTCCTTCTGATCACAGTAGGCAGATTAAACAATTTCTACGAGCATAAAACATATGTTACGTTGTTTGAACGGTATGTTTGTCTTATTTATAAAACATTTTAGTAACACGAGTAATGCTAACTGCTGAAGTAGTTTCCTGGACAAATAAAATTGAACACAAAAAAATAAAATAAAAGTGAATTATGTTTCTATTACCAATTACACTTGAAATGTGTAATCAACAAATTATATTTGTTTTTATTTAATCATACATAAAATGAAACCCACAAGAAAAACTTTAGAATACCTAATAGACCAAAATGTACTATTACAATATACAAGAGTGTATAATTGTTGACATATTAAAAATGTATACTATAAGAGAAATATATATAATGCAGAGACGCATTCTCTGGAATTCACTGCACAGGTTTCAACCAATAAATTTACAATTGATTTTAAACGGTGAAAGTGTTTTAAATGATAAAGAAATATTTTTTTCATGTGCATAAATATATAAATGATACAAAACATTTTTCTTTATTTGTAAATAGTGTGTAGTAATTTTCTTATGTTTTGGTTTGTTTATCAAACCTGCTGCCAAATTATGGAACATATAGATAACAGATGTTTTCCCCTCTTTTTCTTTTCTTTTCTTTGTTTGTTTGTTTGTTTGTTTGTTTCTTTCTTTCCCATGTCCCCTCCCCACCACCCGCCCTAAATAATCAGTGACAATATTTACATTTTTAAGTCGTAGGCACCCTTCAAATGTCGCCCCTATTCAATTTCTCTCCTCTCCCCCAATATTTAAACGGCTGTGCCGGTACAGATAATTGATTTTAAATGGTAAAATGATGAAGATAATAAGAAATATTTTTTATGTACAAAAATATACAAAACGCCATCCTTAATTTGTAAATAGCGTGAAGTAATTTTCTTATACAAATAGTGATACCGTGTGTTTTGTTTCGTTAAACAAACCTGCTGACAAATTATAGAACACAGATGTTTTCCCCTCTTTTTCTTTTCTTTCTTTCTTTCTTTCTTTCTTTCATTCTTTCTTTCTCTACTTTCTTTCTTTCTTAAATATTCATTTCTGTTAATATTTTATATTGCAAAAATGTAACACTTAACTGTCATCTGTGATGTTTCATGTATGTATTATGGAGAAGGCATAGTAAATGAAAAAATTGGCCTAATCCATTTATTTCTTAAAAACAATAAAATATGGTTCAATCAAATCAATTTTAAAAAGTTTGTTTTATTTAACGCCTCTAGAGCACATTGATTTTTATATTATCATCGGCTATTGGACGTCAATCATATGGTCATTCTGATACATTTTCAATCAATTTAGTCCACTGGTTATATGATATAAAAAGAATCACCACAAAAGGTCAAATATGATGGACAAGTGGACGAGAAACAGAATGGTAATGGTATTTCCTTTGTTTTGTTCGTTTGTTGTTCTTTTTTCTTTCTATATAACCCTTTTAATAATATATGTTTTTATTTTGTAATTGCAGGCCCATTCCTCTGTATTGTCCTCGACCGCCATTACTAGAAGGATTATCTCGAGCATACCCCGTTCCAGGAATCGTAGAAACAGGAAGGAGTGCTCTGAAACTGGGATGCGACGCTGACAGTCTTGGGAAAATTTCCACTTCCGCTCTAGCGACATTTCCTTACAGTCTGACTTTGTTCGATCACGTCAGACGTCAACAAACAAACTGTTTTCGAGTATTCGATGGGCTGCCGAAGATACACTTCGCACCATCACTCACCCAGCCAAACCTCGCGCTTTCAGACCGACAGGCGGCAATACATCAGACGAGAGATATTTTTACATCCAGACCTCCTCCTACAGCCGGCCAAAATGAAAAAGTAGTTACCGCGGAGCAACATCCGGCAGCCGTTGTTGGACAGATATCGGATCCCTACTCTTCTCAGTACGGTTATGGAAGAAAAATATTCCCTTGTTCACAGTGTAGATACACGACTGACAGACGAAACAATTTGAAAAGACACATGTTGACAATGCACCAGGCATGTTCGAAGCTTCTGGAATGCTGTGGGATTTTATTCGCGACGAAAGCGTCGTTGCGTGAACACGCCATGATATTTCATTACCATGGATACACATGTTTTTACTGTGGAAGACGTTTTTGCCGGAAGGCTCTGCTGAAGCGCCACCTATCCGTCCACAACGGACAGAAAGATTTTGTTTGTTCCATCTGTGATTACGCAACAAGTCATAAAAGTAATTTGGAGCGTCACCGGAAAGTTCATTCGAGACAAGAGGACGGGAGGGAGAGGGAGTCGACGTCTACGTCACCGGATGACGATACGAGGGAACATTCGGGTGACGAGAACTTGACTCTCGATGTGAGCAGTGATGAACTGTCGTTGTGTTCTGATGACGATGAGGAGATCAATGTACACACAGACTGAGTATTTCAAAAAAAAATTGTCATTTCTTGTAAAGGGGACGGAACGTTTGCCGACTTTAAGAACAAGCATCTGATTATTACACTAGCAGGTCCGTACCCTGATCAAAATCCTTTAGAACGGGGGTGCACTACTTTTATAAAAAAAAATTGTGACTTGTCCGAGGACGCTAAGCGTTCTTGAAGTTTGGGGTGGGGTCCGAGGTCGTGCTCTCCCGGGACAATTTTTAATTTGGAAGGCCTATAGTGACTATGCAAATTAAACCCTGGAATGTGTATAGTATTTTTTGGAGTAAAAAATTATGATTCACAGGGGTCAACTGCCCCCACTGACCCCCCTCCCCTCCAAAAAAAGGTATACGGCCCTGACTGGTGTATGTAGACCAAAATGTGTGTGGTGTGTTTGTGCGTGTATGTGCGTACTTCCGTGTGTGTGAGAGCGCGTAAGCGCGTGTGTGTGAGAGCGCGTAAGCGCGTGTGTGTGCGCGTGTAAAATTAAGATAATTATTCCAATTTGTATCACTTAGAAATGATTCCTAAGTCTGGTATTATACATACATATTGTATTCAGTTTGTTATATATACAATACACCAATATTCAGATGCTCTTTTAGCCTGCAAACATCCCGTACGAAACATATGAAATGAACTGAAAATAATTTAATTTTTTGTTTTCATCTTCTCTTATCTTATCTTATCTTATCTGTGTCTCATTATGTCGGATACTTTTGTTGAGCTTTTGTGATTATTCTCTTGAATAAGATTACTTGAATCTATTATCGATGGACAATCCTAAGACATCGGAGTTATTTCTTCATATTCTGGTTTCGTTGTTTTTTTCTGGTTGCATAGACATTAATCTAAATTCTGTGACCAGATGTTTACAAATGTTGTTGATATGACAGGAAGATAATACTTGTTATATTCCACATTTACGAAGTTTATATGCACAACTTAGAAAACGGTTTAGTTACTTCCAACGTAGCCATCTTTAAACATGTTCGGGACAAAAACGAAAGTGTACGGAAATTACCGAATACTTCCGAAAACTATCGAATGCCGTTAAATTGCAAAGTATAATTTTATTTCGTTTTGAAACATGATCACGTGATTTTATTGAAATTGTTAAACTAATTAATTTATAATACAATATTGAACATAATGACCACAAAACTGGTTATATTTCGGTTGCTCTTTAAATGAAATGACTATTCTTCAGAGAAATTTTCACTTTCATTATTTTTTCAGTCTGTTCATCATATCAGATTGGGCTTGGTGCATTTTTTTAGAATGTGGTGAAATTTTATTTTCATCTTTACACTGTTGGAAATAATGCCATTACTAGACAGTGCATAGAAATTTTGTAAATCTTAAAACTGTACAGTTAAACCTGTATAAAAACGTATCATGGTACTATACAAAGTGGTCTCTATATAGAGGTAATAAAGTACGTGTATACGAAAGTATCGTATCTGTAATGCATTTTATACAGGTTTTTGCTAATATAGGGTATCTTTTGTCACAGATTTGAGAGTATAATGTGTTTTGTTACATGGTAGTCAAATTCTCTGATGTATCTGAATATGTTAACGGTAAAACGATCATGGTCACAAATCTCCATCATTGCGCATGAAGACGCTTGTTTTCAAATCTCCCTATACATGCAGAACGATCAGTCCTTCTTAAATGTGAGATCAAAAAAATGACTGCAAAAGAATTAAAGTGATATCATTCATTATCATTTTCCTCAGTTTTACTTCAATGTGACCCTAATCGTTTTGCTTTTGACGTCTTCATCTATTTTTAATTATCTATTTTCTCAACATCTTCTTCAGTTTCTAACTATTATAATTCAAATAGAGCTGAAACAAAAACAAAGAAATAAACGAAATTACAGCATCCATTTATCTTTGTATAGTATAAATCTCCTTCACTTAGTATTACATCTGGTATGTGCTTTCCGTGTGCGACGTTCCGTATGCGGCGTTCCGTATGTGGCGTTCAGTGTGCGACAATCCGTAAGCGGCAGGGTTGAAATCATAATTTTGTGTTTGCTAAACGTTAACTGAATAAAATATGAGCGATTTCATACTAACTGCATACAGCATGTAGCATATGGGATACACATTGTCATCAGTATCAGTGGTGGAACTAGAGGGCCCCAGGGGCGCGTCCCTAAATTTAGCGATTTAAAAAATTATGATTTTTTAAAATTATTATTTTTTTTTAACGTTAAAGAATCCGAGGAATCTGCATCATATTATACATGAATAGATGGATACTCATTCTGTCGATATATCGCGATACACGAAACCATATCGTGGTATGTATTGCGCTCGGCGTGTATTGCAGTCGGTATACCGGTACATTGTTACACCCCTCTGTGATACACATATGTACATATCGATGTGCGTATATTTAAATCCACTCTTTCAAATATTTGTGTTAAGCACCCGATTAAATGTGTCAGAGTATCTGTAAACAGACATTACTTTTCTTTATATAAAGACAACATTGTTGTATTTGTTTGAAACTGACTGTTCTCGCGTGTATGTCACATATACATTATTACATTATATTGCTCAACAATACACTGGATATATACATATATATATAATTTATTTTGTTTATTGTCGCAGTGCGGAAATCAACATGGCAATGCATGTCTATAATAGACCCACCAATTGCCGATGTTTGTTTTTCTCTGGGATATTATTAAGCATTATTTCTTTCATCATAGGAATTTCTACTGCACAAGGAATACACTTTATATCCATTGATTTTTTTTTTACGAGATTTTGTTAAGGACGAATTTAACCTATTTTCTTTCTGTTATAAAGAATAACCCATTTTGATTAGATTTAATGAGATTTTCATTGGTCTCCAGTTACGGATCAAGGGAGTCCACAGTCCCCACCCCTAACATTTTGCGATTAAAATATTTTTAAAAATTATTATTTATTATTAGTAACGTTAAAGAATCCGGCATCATATTATTGCCCTCCCCCCCAATGGATTTTCTGGATCCGCCACTGGTATCTGTCATGTGTAGATATACGATTACCATACAGATTTATTTGTGAACTGCTGTAAGGCCAAACAAAAATACTTGTGTTTTCGGTAACCCAACCGACCCCATTTAAAAATTGCCGACTCTAAACTGCCGACCCTATTATTTGTTTAGCATGTAATAGGAAACAGCGGTAATATATATATTTTTAATCTATTCTTGTGAACTAGTACTGAATTAGATATTGTAATACTCCTTTAGGATTGTTAACAATTGTCTACCGTTTCTATTCGTACTGAGATCATTGTATAGCCCATTTCTTTCGCCCCCAATTAGTATGCTTAAAATGTAGATTTTTAGCAACATTATCGGCATTTAGATAATTAATTTAAATTGTGTACTGGTCGAACCACGAAACATCCCTGCCCTATCATTTTATTAAATTTGTTTTGTTTAACGACAATACTGGATCAAATTGATTTATTAATCATCAGCTATTGGATGTCAAACATTTGGTTAAGTAGTCAAGTGTTTGTATATATGTTCGGCTGATAAGCTTGTAGCTTAAAACAATAAACTATTTGAAGTGTGAGCGAGCCTCTAACAGGTTTTGAACCACAGTCTCCAACCTGAGAGTCCGACGTTCTACTCCTAGACCATTACCTAAGATTATGTAACTCAAACGGTAGTGTCTGCCTGTGAAGCTGTCGATCGTCGGATCGATCCTTCTCAGTAGATCCATTTATAGTTTGGACTACTTTCGTTCCAACCAGTGATCTTCAACTGGTTCATCAAAGGCCGTGGTATGTGCTGTCCTGTCTGTGGGACGGTGCATATAAAAGACCCTTTGCTGCTCATCGGAAAAGAGTAGTCTATGTGGCGATAGCAGGTTTCCTCTAAATAAATATGTCTGAATGGACATATGATTGACGTCCAATAGCCGATGATAAGATAAAAATCAATGTGCTCTAGAGGCGTCGTTAAATAAAACAAATTGTAATTTATTAGCCACACGTACACATACATACTCATCATAAGAGTTAGATGACCCTTCCTATTGTCCATGAAGATCGTGGTGCGACAACACGCGTTCAGTGACCGCATAGGTCATCATTCCGTTATATCCAGTTACTGTACGACATAACGCGATCATCTCTCTCACCATATCCAGCAACCATGCTCTAGAACCAAACCAAAGTGAACAACCGACGTTAGGGTAATTAGAAAAACAGCAATGACCAATGTCTATCGCCACGTGTGAACATGACGTTATCACCAGGAGATTTGCAAAACCTCGCGAATAATACTCCTAGAATAACGCATCCACACAGCTAATGAAGTTGGCTTGATTAACGACACGCCATTGTAACGACACGCCAGTGTAACGACACGCCAGCGTAACGACACGCCAGTGAAACCACACGCCAGTGTAACGACACGCCAGCGTAACGACACGCCAGCGTAACGACACGCCAGTGTAACGACACGCCAGTGTAACGACACGTCAGGGTAACGACACGCAAGTATAACGACACGTCAGCGTAACGACACGCCAGTGTAACGATACGTCAGCGTAACGACACGTCAGCGTAACGACACACCAGTGTAACGACACGCCAGCGTAACGACACGCCAGTGTAACGACACGCCAGCGTAACGACACGCCAGTGTAACGACACGTCAGCGTAACGACACGTCAGCGTAACGACACGCCAGTGTAACGACACGTCAGTGTAACGACACGCCAGTGTAACGACACGCCAGCGTAACGATACGCCAGCGTAACGACACGCCAGTGTAACGACACGCCAGCGGCGAGGACACACATATGGCGAGGACACACATATTTAATAATACTACCTCACCATGGTATATTAGCATATGCATACCAAATAAACAAGAAATTTCAACATTTCATTTAAAATCTGAACGTAAGAAAAAATTATATAGTTACAACCATATCACTGTACAAAACAGTCGAAATATTTCGTAGTCATCATGAAAATCGCTAATGAATCACCGTTACAAAAATTAAGTAAATGAAAAAGAAAAACGTCTGTATGGTGTTAAACACGGAACGTCTTCAGTAATAGGCGAACTATTTCTCAAAGAACGCACCAGTGTACGATTAGAAAGAAAACATCTTGTAAACATAACACAAGAAAACGTGTACAAATTAGGAACTACTGCTGCTAGTGTGACTGTGAAAGGAGGTAAATAAAGTCTTTGATCAAACATCTGTGTAGATAAACGTCAATAAGAGCAAGAACTAAAGTTAATTTCTTTGATGAAAAGCAACTACGATTCGTGTGGTTCTTGATACTCATTAAATCGAACACATGGTC
The DNA here is from genome assembly GCA_032355785.1 of Symmetromphalus regularis. Classification (NCBI taxonomy): domain Eukaryota; kingdom Metazoa; phylum Mollusca; class Gastropoda; order Neomphalida; family Neomphalidae; genus Symmetromphalus; species Symmetromphalus regularis. The sequence goes on along the minus strand of JAULBS010134091.1, from coordinate 4,286 downwards.
GTCAAAATTACGTGTTTACTCGACATTTAAGCTCGGTTTACGGATCATGGTCGTGTTTTCGTCCGTAAAAAGCAATCAAAATTTCCAGTCTTTTTTTTTGTAGTGTTGATAAACGTTTTCTAAAACTAGATTTACACATATGTACATACAAAAACCGCAATATATCTTTCTATCAATTTGAAAGGAAAGGAATGGACTGTTTGTTTAACGACAACCATGCAGATTGTTTATTCAGCAGCTATTAGGTGATTCGTGATCTTTAGAGGAAACCCGCTACCACCACACAGACTACTCTTTCTGATTAGCAGCAAGGGATCTTTTATATGTGCATTCCATAGACAGTACAGCATATACCACGGCCTTTGATTAACCAGTTGTGGACCACTGGTTGGTGAAAGTTGTTTACACCTACTCATAGACAGACGTTGTTACATCACATCTCATGCTTCTTTCACGGTATTCTAATGTCCGGCGTGTAATAAGATGCCTAGGGAATTTGGCAAAATCCTTCGTTACATTCCATACAGCCTTACTACCGACTACCTTATGTTTTTGCTTCTTATTAAATACATTGTGATTCAGTAAGATTACTACGTAGCACTTGCAAACGCTAGCATATTCTGAACGTAAACAAGATGTCAACACTTATTCGGTTTCGGCAACTCAGCACGTATCAGCCGAATACTGCACGTCGAACTTTGAATGTACGTGACAGCAATTTAAAACTGCTGTACTCACTCAATGGTAGACACAACAGCCCCAGGCTACGTTTATAAATGCTGTGCCCGTCTGGAATTAGACAGGGAACATCTAGTAAATGGTGAGTGTGGTATAGTAACGGACTTGTCAACAAAAGACTGGACATGACATTGAATTGCTGAACACATTACGATGCGACGAACTCTACACATTGGTGTGCATCAACTGGTTTTAGTTCCTAACGACAGTGCGAGATAAATCGGGAAAGTACAAAAATGTCACAGTAATTAACATACATTATGTTAAATCCAAATAACTAAACTGTTATATTCGAAACTGGTTATACACAAAGCAAACTCCAAGAAACCACTGAATGTATATGCTTATGAATCACAGTCAAAACAGTGGTGACAGCATTACTTTCAGAATAGATTAGAGTTCCACGGACGATTCCGGAGAAAACTGTTGTAAAACACACCTTTTCAGTGACCACGAAGAAACTTTTTAAGAAAAAAAAAAGCTTTACATTTTATTCAGGTTTAGAGTAACCTTATCGAGAACTAACTTAAGATAATTAATAATAAGCTAGATATTGGGTGGCAACGTCAGCCATTTTGTATAATGTAATCTTGACCACGTTCACTTTTTTTTTGAAAATATAAAATTTTATAAAATAGCATGTTGTCAAATGTCTTATATCTAACCTTCTAATAAAGTAACAAAAAGTTTTATACTACTTTTGATAATTAGCAGTAAGTAAAACACTTGATGCTAATAGCGTCCATGACACCTCAAGATCCCATCTAGTTTAATGGTAGCTAATGTTTCCATTTAATCATCATGTCCTAGCCATATTGTCTCCACGTGTCTGTATTATTACGTCAGCGAAGTCCAAGTATCGATAGATTGGCCGTTTGTGGAAGAAAATTGTGTAAAAAAAATCAAAACTGGCTTCCAGAACCCGACTAATGAACGTTTGTGTTTTACCTCATTCATCATCTGTGGAAATGGCAAACCATTACTTAAGCGCATTTTGAAGGAACCAAAGGAAATTTTGTTATTTTAACAAGCCGCAGCACTGAAAGCGTCATTCATCAATAGGAAAAGCCACTGTTATAGAAGGACGAAGTTTGATGGACGATGGACCTCTCCACGCAATCAATGTCCAATCTTGAGCAATGCCCAACAAACAGAATTACCTCTACAGTTTTACCAATTTTATAGTCACTATATTGCCTGTAAATAATTTATGGCTCCATATGGCTTGTTATCAAAGAGGATGGGAAGGCAATACCATAGGGTCTCTGCAGTGAGACTGTATTGGAAATTAATGAGGGCGTATAGCAGACATGAAAAATGGCAGTAAAACCGGAATGAAGTTGACAAGAAAGAAAATCCAGACATATCTGTTTCTTTATTCTTTTTTAGTTTAAAAAGGTGGGTCTCTGTCTTAAAACCACACATTTAAAATGTTCCCATCGTTTCATTGACAAACTGTCAACATCTTCAGGGGAAACTTATTCTTTTTTAAATGGGATAATGTCTTTGAACAGTTTTAAACTATTAAAAGCGATGCTGTTTTTAGAATATAAAGGTTTCAGTCGTGGTAATGTTATCATTAAAAAGAAAATTAAATTAAGTTAAATTAATGTACGAAAAAAAAGAGAGAGAAAGTTTCGGCCTTCCTGGTTGCAAAAAGGAGATCAAATTATTAACTTATGTTATTATTATAATTGTGTTTTGTTGGTTGTTTTAAATTATACTTTTATTTATTTTTGTTACTATGGCTACCATAATTATCGATTATTTTATATATTGTGTACAGTACACATACTATTGAAAACGCTTTGACTGAATTCTTAACAATAGTGTTTTGGGGTACCTTTCCTCATGTCACCATCACCACCATTATCATCATCATCATCTTTATCATCTTTATCATCTTTATCATCTTTATCATCATCGTCATCATCATCATCATCATCATTATCATTATCATTTTTTAAAGGAATTTAAAAAATATTAATATAAAATAATTTTATTTTAAAAACACGTTATAACCCTGCCCCTACTGCCCCCCCCTCCCCTCCGTGGTTTCGATATCACTTATATGGTCAAATACTTCCATTCATCTCCGATAACCATTATTTTTAGTTCCGTTGTATTGTCTCTCTCATTTCGGAAAAAACAATCGGTTGATTCGGTTGTTAAACTAAAGGCGGGAAAGTCGATACAACAATTATACTACATAACGCCTCTTCGAAAACGACGGTTTAGTGGCCGAGTTTGGACAGGTTACAACGTCCACTTCCTTCCATTCACAGATTGACAAACATTCCCCGCAGCTATAATAGTTTTAGCTAGGATATTCTCATTTTACGCTACTTAATAAAGTGATATGTTAAAGACATATTAAAGCGAATTGTTCGTTGTTTGAATGGAAATACAAAGAACCTGCTTTATAGATTTGCTTGACATTTAACTGTTGGCGTTATTTAACATTCGGCCACTGAACTGAATGCCCAATTAATTGTGGTTGAAATGTTATTGACTATGTATTAAATTTATCATGCAACTGTGCTTCTTGTGGCATTTTATATTGTAAACTCAATGGGAAGTGAATTCTGCATCTGGCTGTAAAAGTTGGTAATTTACTATTACAATACCTTAGTATTATATTATACTTCGCGTCACGTCAGATTGGCACCATCGTTTTTAACAATAGCTTTCGTTCTAGAGATAGTAGAACAAAAAGGAAAACGGTTTTGGAAATTAAACGAAAGACAAAATTTTTATACAAAATTTCAAGAAGATATACGGAATATTAATTTTTTTATGAGGAAAAAACCAATTTTTATGCTTTTTCAGCCGGTTGTTTTTGCACTTTTCAGTTACGATTTGTGTTACCGTAGCAACCACACATAATCCAAAAACTTATGAAGTGAAATACTTGTGTGTATCATGTACACCTTGCAAAACGGTTTGAAAGGCAGTTGTTTGTCCTTTTGACACTTATTTTTCATCTGAAAAACTTTCTGTTTTGACGCGAAGTATATTTTACTTCTTTAAAACGAGTCTGTGTTTTACGAAATTCAGGTTTTCTGACCAGCAACACTGTTTTCAGCAAGTAGGCGGTTATTGCACTCTTCCTTGCCATGATCAAAGCTAGCGAACTGTCAATGATTATATTTGTCAACATTTGTTTTCTTTGCTTCATAAAACATCATATCGACCTATAATTTCTTATTAGATCGACCCTCCGACCAATACTTCAAATACATGTTTTTAGTTAATCATCATATTGTATGGATTAAAATATCGACAAAAACTGAAGATCAACACACACGCACGCACACACGCGCACGCACGCACGCACACACACACACACACACGCACGCACGCCCGCTCTCACACACACGCGCACGCTCTCACACACACGCTCACACATACACACGCACACACACAGTCTGTCTGTCTCTGTTTTTGACTCTCTCTGTCTCTCTCTCTCTGTCTCTCTCTCTCTCTCTCTCTCTGTCTCTCTGTCTCTCTCTCTCTCTCTCTCTCTCTCTCTCTCTCTCTCTCTCTCT
>JAULBS010134080.1:0-13196 GCA_032355785.1 Symmetromphalus regularis | reverse complement strand
GAGTTAACTATACTGCCCTGTTAAACTGATAAAATATCTGTAAGAGAATTATAGTGAAACCAAATTTAATGCACTGCCTTGTTAAACTGATAAAATATATGTAAGAGAATTATAGTGAAACCAGATTTAATGCACTGCCTTGTTAAACTGATAAAATATCTGTAAGAGAATTACAGTGAAACCAGAGTTAACTATACTGCCCTGTTAAACTGATAAAATATCTGTAAGAGAATTATAGTGAAACCAAATTTAATGCACTGCACTTGTTTTTTTGTTTGTTTTGTTTAACGACACTACTAGAGAACATAGCTATTGAATATCAAACATTTCGTTGACACGTAAACAAGTGTAAGCCAGCCTCCAGCATGTTTCGAACCACTGTCTTCAGCTTGAGATTGCCACGTTCTACTGCTGGACCACCGATGCTCTATATTGCTCTGCAACTGATAAAATGTCTGTAAGATAACTGAAGCGAAGGATAGATGAGGGATATAAAGAGTATAAAATGAAATTAAACGGAATTATACGAAAGAACTCATTTAATCACAATAAATCTATAAAGTGGTATGACACCATATATATGTGTGTTTGTTTTTCCTTTTCTTTTTTGTAATGAATTAAGTAATAATAATACTAATATAAAAAAAAATCTCTTCTTCTTTTTTTTAGAAAAGAAAAACAATGATCGCTTGGTTTCTTCTGAATAAACGGTCAATATAAATTTACTCCTCATCGGGTTACTAGAATGTACAAAAACTGTAATGTTTATTTTCCCTGCTTTTACTGGGGGCTCCAGATGTCATAACACATCTAAAAACTCAATTAAGACAAAAAGTAAAACAGCCTTAAACATACAAACCAGATGTGACCTACAAACCCAACTGTGTGGGTCATGCCTTTCTCTGTCTTCAAACAACATAGGCCATCCACAAATGTCATATACGATTAAAAATTAAATTATGTTTATGTATTGGCAATCATGTTTATATTGTTTAAACTCATTTTCGGGAAGCGAGATCAAGCTCAAACGGTAGCGTGTCCGCCTGTGAAGCTGTCGGTCGTCGGATTAATCCTTCTCAGAGGACCCATATTTTCCGTTCCAACCAGTGATCCACAACTGGTTTATCAAAAGCCGTTGTATATGCTTTCCTGTTTGTAGGACAGTGCATATAAAAGACACCTAGCTGCTTATCAGGAAGAGTAGCCTAAGTGGCGGCAGCGGGTTTCCTCTAAATACATATGTCAGAATGACCCTATGATTGACGTCCAATAGCCGATGATAAGATTAAAATCAATGTGCTCTAGAGGCGTCATTAAATAAAACAATCTTTACTGTAAATTAATTTTCAGACCAGTTAAGTTGTTTGTGTATATTGTTATCACGATAACGGGGTTAGTGGTACATGGCTATTCTGAGTTACAAAAGATAATCCCTATCGGCAGATCCTGTAAAAACGTTAATACATTAACATCAAATAACACCATTTACGTGTCCTTTTTCACTGAGGTTATGAACTACAGCAAAATGTATATATAAATTTTAAATGAAATTACTTGCTGAAAAACATCTAGTAAAAGATTAGATGAGAAAAAATAAATGTTCTTGATTATGTTTCCAATCAAATACATTTTTGTTAGACTGAATGTTAAAGATATTTTATTTTTTTAAATTAGTATATTTCCAAACTATTAATATCAATATCAATTATTTTTAAATCATCATGAGCTATTCTGCTGGATTATATTCTTACATAATTTCATAAGTAAATTTAGAAAAGAAAAAGAACCAATATGCATCTTTGAAATATATATACGAGGGTGTGTCAAAATATTTGAACCTGCCCCAGTTCCCGAAAATATAGCTGTAATTATTTTTGTGCTTGGTAATTTTCTTTAATGTTTTGAAATACAATGTACTTAATTGTGTTCATACTGTGCTTTCAGGTGTGTTGCTGTTGAATTCTGCCACTAGGTACCCCCTACCACTCAGCGAAAATGGACAAAACTGAGTACAGAGCTGTGATCAAGTTTCTGACTCCCTGACTCGTCTTTTGACTGAAGCATACAACAGGGCAGAGTCATCATAGACAACACATAATTTATGAGTTCATGGATTCTCTCTGGTTTCTAACTTCCTGACTCATCGTTTGACTGAAGCATACAACAGGGCAGAGTCATCATAGACAACACATAGTTATGCGTTCATGGATTCTCTCTGGTTTCTAACTTCCTGACTCATCTTTTGACTGAAGCATACAACAGGGCAGAGTCATCATAGACAGCACATAGTTATGCGTTCATGGATTCTCTCTGGTTTCTAACTCCCTGACTCATCTTTTGACTGAAGCATACAACAGGGCAGAGTCATCATAGACAACACATAGTTACGAGTTCATGGATTCTCTCTGGTTTCCCGTTCTCGAGAAACTTGTTCACAGCTCTGTACTCAGTTTTGTCCGTTTTTGTTGAGTGGTAGGGCTACCTAGTGGCAGAAATTGGATAAACCGACATTGGAACTGTGATCTGGTGTATATTTAAGCATTAAATTTATTACATTCCCACAGACCCATCTCGGTTGGTTGGTTGGTTGTATTTATTTTCGTGCTTATATCCAATTAAGGTTCAAGAACGCTGTCCTGGGCACACAACTCTGTTCAAGAAAGAGGTTAGTGTTAGTAGGAGAGACGAAACCCGCTGCTGCCACACAAATGCGGCTACTCTTATCGATAAACAGCAAAGGATCTTTTATATACACTATCCCATAGACAGAATAGCACATACCATGGCCTTTGTTAAACCAGTTGTGGATCACTGGTCGATGTAAGTGGTATACACCTAGCCACTGAGCCTTGCGGAGCACTCACTCCGGGTTGGAGCAGATACTGAGATTAACAAGCCCATGCCTCGATTGAGATTTGATCCCAGTACCTACCAGCCACAAGACCCATCTCCTTAAACGATATTATTTGTATTAAATCTTAATTGAAGAACAGTGAGGTGTTTTTTTTTTGGGGGGGGGAAGATTTCTTTCTTAACTTTTTTATGTATGACATAATTTTGTTGATCTTGGCTCCAGATGTCAAAACATATCTAAAAGCTCTATTAAAAAAAAAAAAAAGGTATACTGAACAGCAAAAGAAACGCAAATTTAATTTGCCATGTTTGATTTAAGAGAAGTTAACCATATTTTGACGTTGGCTGTTTTGCTTACATGTGTGGAGAAATGTAAAGCGTAGGCAGCATGAGTTTCGTGGTTTTATAAATGTTTCGTTCGTCTAATTTGATTAAACTGGATCTGAACAAACATTTGCGTATCTTTTGTTGTATATAACAGACTTTCATAATCAAAATCCTGTTTATAAAAGTTTATTTGTGTTTATGGCCACTTAAATATGTTAAATTATTTAATTAGCGACATTCTTCTTTTAATGATTTTTTAAAAGATTCGAATCGCGTTATTCCTTTTATACAAACTGTCTAAATAGCTTTCCTCACGATCCGATTACTGGAATGTACAAAACTGCTATGCTTGTTTTCCCTGTTTTTACTGGGGGGCTCCAGATGTCATAACACATCTAAAAACTCAATTAAGACAAAACGTAAAACAGCCTTAAACATACAAACCAGATGTGACCTACAAACCCAACTGTGTGGGTCACGCCTTTCTCTGTCTTCAAACAACATAGGCCATCCACAAGTGTCATATACGATAAAAATGAATTTATAAATAGTACGGGTAATCTGTTTAGGTATAGCTAGAGAAACAAATGTGGCTAATACTGCTGGTAGGTGAGAAATATTATGAACACAATTTTATTCGAAGTGGAGATTTCATTTAATTGCATTTGCTGTCATGTAACGTTTCTATAGTTAGTGTTTAGGTACTATTCAGATAGTCTGGGAATAGTTGTTTTTGTTGGTTTTACGACATAACTAGAGCATTATGATTTGTTAATCATTGGCTGTTGGATGTCAAACATTTGTTAATTTGACAGTCAGTATTAGCCAGCCTCCAACAGGTTCTGAACCTCCGTCTTCAGTTTGGGAGTCTGATGTCCTACAAATGGACCCCGATGGCTCTCTCTAGGCATAGAGTAAAAACAATACTGGCACAGTAAGGTTACAAATACACGTGGACATGTTTCAATTGGTGGTTTAATATAACTGTTTTTGCTTTAAAAAAAAAATAAAAAAAAATAAAAAAAAAATAAAAAAAATTATATGCTGGTACTAGTAGTCGTCTTCATTGTGCTCAAACACATTTTTTAGAAACGGACCAAGCTTGAGAACAACTAAAGGTCTAATAACCAAGGATAGGTCCAGTGTGGTAGACTGAGCAATTGATTGAGTAACTGTTACAGTTTTAACTTTGAAATCAAACATACTTTTGTGACGTTTAGTGTAAAACATTAAACGAGTATCATCTTCTACAGCGTTCGATTCATTAAATGATTTTTATTTCTAAACTATCGAAATGAACCTAGGCAACGCACCAGTAAATCATCAGAGGTTAATTTAGAGCTATTTTGGCCCGTCAGCGAGGCAAAGTAATAATTTTTGTCTCTCAAAGCGATATCTGGCTTCAACAGATCGGCAGTTCGCGGCACGGCTATCGGCCCGACTGCCAGCATTAAGGATAACTGTAATGATTTCCAATAAACTAGTTACAGTGTTTTCAAATTATTCCATCACTCTGTAATAAAATACAATCACTTTGACATAAAATCAAACGTTTGATTTTTGGCAGAGCTTTTCATTCTATGTCTCATTAGTGTAATTAATCATGTATAGAAACTTGTAGATTGTTTAATATGGTGATTTTTTTCTGGTAGCCATTTTCCTATCACATATCCCAGACAGATTTATTTAAATAGAAAATGATCGGACGCATAGCGGAAGAGTTTTTAAATCACTGGCGTCTGATCATGTGAATATTAATGCCTCAAGATTGTTAGTTTTTCTATATGTTCAACAATACACTGAAAAATGAGACCCACAATAGCCGATATTTATTTTTGTAATTTCATTAAACAAACACGGGAAATGCATGGCCGTAGGAACTGGAGGGCGGGGGGTTACGAAGGCACATACCCCCCACTTTTAAGCCTTTTTTTACACATTAATGTTTGCTATTGTAACCAAAATCTGATGTAGTTTGTATCCGATTCGTCAATGCCCCTCCACGCAACTCCCAAAGTCGTTCTTACGGGCCTGAAATGTGAGTGAACCAAAGGACATAACCTTAACTTTAAATACTGGCATTTTATAAATCCTATTCACGTCTTTCTTACTAATAACAACAGCAAACAATGGCGTATCCAGAAAATCCATTTAGGCGGGCCCCATTAATATGATGCCAAAGACCACTAACGTCCTCTAATGGAAAAATAAATAAATTTAAAATTGTTATCTAAATCGCAAAATTTAGGGGGGCCGGACCCCAAATTGTATAGCCTAAAGCGAATTGTCTTTGACGCCAATGAGTCGTAAACACCGTCTGTTCTATAATCTCTGATTAAACCATGTGCTGTGGTGTCGTTAAACAAACAATATTTCCTTTTCCATTACCATGTTTAATGCTGTCCTGTCTGTGAGAAAGTGCATATAAAAGATTTTTCTAACAAAGTCCAAGACGACATTTTGAACTTCTAATGGTCTATACTAATTCCTTGGGAATCCGACTGTCTGACGTTATTTTTTCATGTTTTTTGGACACCATCACTTAACTAAAGACTAATCAGTTTTAGCATTAACATTTCTATGGGTTTTTTAGTATTTTATTTTTAACACAATTCTAAGATTGACAAATACCAACTGTTTTCTGACAGAATGCACCGCTGTGCCATTTACCATCTTGCAAACAACGCAGGAAAACAACTGCGGGGGCAACTGCCTCACAGACAAAACATCTTTACCACGAGCACTCAGTAAAATACTTGTTAACCCATCAATCGCCAGGTTTGCACAAACTACTTATGTCAACTATACATTACACTGTCACTTTAGCACAAAACTCTATCAGCTGGCAGCTCATTTCAATTTGCAAACTGCCTGTCAGAAAACGTTCTGTTTCAGTTACAGACCACACCATTTTTTTTTCTATTTTTTTTAAAATATGATTTGTTCATTGCGTTTCATAAACCGTATTCTATCAGTTAATACTGCGTGCTAAAATCGGGGAACATTTTGAATTATTGCTCTTTGTAATTCTGTCCGCTGATGAAGTAGGAGTTTAACTTTTGTTTTCTTTCAGTCATATGCGACAATCACTTCCTGGAAGTGGAGGGGTGGGGTGGGGGTGCGGAGCCGGGGCTTCCTGGAAGCGGAGGGACGAAGCCGGGCCAGATGTGTGGAGGCCTGCCCTGTCCCTTTTTTTGAAAATCCAAGGTTTTTTTTAATGTCTTTTCCGTCTAAAATGTCGCTATAATAGACACCCTGTGTACTTCGGTATATTTGCACTAAGACCACATGGCTAAATGTTACATTGATATCATAATTATACTGGAAAATATTATTATTTAGGCATTTTAATTACAATTTTTCGAAGCAGAAAGTGGGGGGGGGGAGGCCGGGTAATTATATAGGCATCCCCTTGTCTAAAAAGTAGTCTTGGGGGGGGGGATTTACGTCCATGCTTCCAGTTATAGTAATGAGTTAATACGACAAGCAGAGGTTTGCAAATTTAGACAAGTTTAGTTCTAGATGTTAATACTGTATGTTGATAATTACACTCTTTGGCAATTTTAGATCAGTTTACTTCCAATTATTATGATTTGTTCCAAATTAATTTTCAATCTGTTTTGGTGATTTACACTGCAGTTGCCTGGGTTGGTTTTAGTACTGAGCAAATACACTTGAAGTCATTCTGCGTTATTGCTCTATCGCTGGCAAATTAAAGAATTGTGAGGAAGTGCTACGCAGGTCAATATTATGACAAAATTCGCCGTTGGATTAAGAAGGATTCGTTTTTTTTATTGCTTCTTTATAAAAATATACAGAACGTCTGGTAAAATCATTAATGTTATTCTTGAATACCTTCAAATCGATGTTTTTTTTATAGCGGGTCACTGGTTTAGATGAAGTGCTTATGTCATCGGACTCAAGGCTGGTAGGTACTTAATTATTGAGGAGGGGTGGGGGTGGCGGAGGGTGCAAGACTGAATAGGTGCACTATCAGTCATTTCAAGGGCTCCTAGAACGTACTCAATATAAATATAAAAAAGGGCGCTGTAGATTATTGGGGCGAGGGGGACAAATGCTCCCCTTGGTTAACCCCCTCCCGACTACAAGCTGATCAGCAAGACATATGTACACACAACTTAATAATACAACAATAATGTACATGTATATACACACAGCCCAGGCGCGGATAAAGGATTTCTGAAAGGGGGGGTTCCAAATGTGATGGATGAATAGGACTGGGGGAGGGATTATTAATTTTCACGTTTTCCACCCGGAATATATATATATGTACATGTATATCAAAAACATTTCTAGAAAAGGGGAGTCCGGTCCCCCAGGACCCCCTCTGGATCCGCTACTCCAGCCTAAAAATCAACATAATAATATACATACAATATATAACCAAAAGAGAATAAAGTTAATATAGTAAAGTAAATAATTTACAAATTATAAATTTTATAAAATTAAAATATGTAGTTAAGTGCACAGATAAATTCGACAGGAAAAAAGAAAGATCTGATACAGAGTATTAAAAAAATAAAAGTTTAGATAAATATCATGTACATTGAGTCTGCATAAAATACACTTAGCTGAGGTACGGACTTCATCATAACGCTCAGTTGTATATATGCAAATTAACCACTTTCCCGTGGTCAGAAAAGTGGAAAGTTTTTATGTTATGATCAGAGTGACCCAAATAAACAGTATGAAGAAAAAAAAACTTTCTATTGCTATTTGTTCTAGGTTCCACCCTAACTTTACTGGACTATTGGTAGGTGTGGATCACTTCTACTTAATTGTTTTCCACAGCTGCTAATAACAAAAAGCAGTTAGTGCTAATCTGTCTGTGTGACAGTGGATATATAAAAAGATCCTTTATGCTTATCGATAAAAGTAACCACATTATGTAGTAGAGAGTTTTATCTCTTGTTCTAACTTGAACATCTGTCTTGGACAGACAGCACAGGAAACTCAATTGTGAGCTTAATTGGATATAAGCACGAAAATACCTTTAATTTAATCTAACGAAAAACTCTTTTATACCAATAGTGTGGTGGTATAATAAAAAGTAGTAAAGATATTTATAAAGGGATAATACCCACATATTGGCATACAAACTTTTACATATAGTTTATATTTTTAGTATCTGTATGGGCTTACGTGTATGCCTGTCTGCCTGTCCCTCTAGTTTTTGGACAATCAAGTTAATACGTTATATATTTTCTTATTAAAAGTTGTACATGTTCGTGATCAAAGAGTTTATTGTTCTGTTCGTTCAGCAATAGTAGACAATTAGACATTTTATTATTTGTATTATTCGTATTAAAACACTGAACTGCGTGTGACCTTAACCGACGAGCTAATAAACACAGGAACGAGTTCGATTGAGCCCATGACAGGCCATGGTGAAATCATTGAATAGGTTGTGAAACGGGCAGGACAGTGAGACGTGTACTAACAGATGATTGCCCAATATGATGGGACATGTTGGCACTGACGACTGCCACTCCGACACCGTCGTGTGATTGATGAGCAACTAAGCTGATAATTAGCACCTAATATTAAGTGCTAATTAGAAAGATCACAGCTGCTGTTGAGAAGCCATTACCTTCAAACAAGACGTGTTAATGGTTCAAGTTGTCTTCAGAGCGTTTAGTACCATTGGCGGATCTGAGGGAGTATGTTTAATGGTCTGGTGCACCCCTCCCTCTGCCCACTAATTTGAATATGTTGAATATGTTAACATTATCCTTGCCGTCATTTACAATGTCTGGATTCACCCCTGAATACATTGGTAGAGGTAGGCTACAGTGAAGAGTCAGGCAGTAATATCCAGGGACCCTCCGAGGCGCAGTGGTTAAGCTATCAGCTACATTTTAAGTTCTAACGAATTTGTTCAGGTCATTATTAATTTTCATATATGATGTCCAAAAGGAGCCAAGACAAATATAATAATACCTCTCCATCTTACAAGTTACAAAAATGAATGTTCTAATAACGACCATACTTAATAAATAATCGTTAATAAGAAAATAGAATCATAATTATTTCAAGATGACGACTTTGGTTCACATCCCATCCAAACCACTTGCAAGGTCAACTTCAATGGCAAACCGTTTTTCTCTGGAAAAATGTTTCTCAGTGCATTGGCATTATAGTATTGCGTGCAGCAGTCAGTGGTTGTCTATATCAGAAACTATTGATACCTGACAATTGTATATCATTGAAAATCAATCGAACAGAAACCTGGTTAGATTAATCAGTAAACTGAGATAGATATAACAATAATAAAGCAGTATTGTGTTGCAAATTAAGTCGTTAGACTAACATGGGTGATCTATACGTGTTCTAGAAATCAACATAAACGGGGATTCATCATTTTTAAGTCGGTGTACATGTATTTTCAGGTAGGCTAGTAACACTGGGTTTTTTGTTTATCACCTCAGGACACCCGCTCTTCATCATTAACATGTGTGATTTTTTCCCCCATCAATTTCTCAATTGCTGAGAATTTTATTTTAGTGTATCATGTACACAGCAAAAATAGCGCCGTATGTTTCACGTACGTTCATGAACGTAATTTGTTCATGTAAATAGGCGGACGTATGTTTAACGTGTGTTTTAAACGTACGTTAAACATGATAAAAGTATCTTTTTCATATAAGTACTAAACATACGTTAATGTCATATGCAATAACATGGAAAGGGCGTCTGCAGATATTTATGTTTCACTGTTGCTATGGACACCATGTTGGTTGCTAAGGAAGGTATATTTAATTAGATTTTTCAAATATCTTTTATACATTTCTGAATCAAGTATAAATAAGATCCTAAAATTACTAAACTGTTTTATCATTGGTAAGAAAATTTCCTAAGAACACCTTGTTGATTACAAGAGAAAGAAACACCATAAATACTCATATGTTAAACATGCGTTCTATTAAAGGTATGTTCAAAGAAACGTATGTGAAACATCAATTTTACAGAACGTACGTTAAACATACTTTTAACATATGTGAAACATACGTTCGCCAATTCATATGTGAAACATGTGGCTATATTTGCTGCGTGCATACGACATAACGGAAGAGTGTTTTCTTAAAACCAGGCAAGTCTTAAATTGAGTATAACTGTTTTAGAAGACCGTCCCCGCAGCTGGTAATACTTGGATCAATTTTCAGTCGAGGAATGGCCTTTTTAATCACAGTATCGGCACCAGACCATTGTGGGTGCACCCCAAGGCTCAATGGGTAGGTGTATACAACTTACTTCGACCAGTGGTCCACAAATGGTTTATCAAAGGCCGTGGTATGTACTATCCTGTCTGCGGGATAGTGCATATCAAAGATCTTTAGCTGATTTAGTGTGGCCGCAGCGGGTTTCGTCTCTCCTACTAATACCAACCTCTGTCCTAGACAGACAGCACAGGAGTTGTATGCAAAGGACAGCGAGCTTGAACTTTAATTGAATATAAGCACGGAAATAAATACAACCAACCAACTTTTTAACTTCCCGTACATGAGACACTGGGACAAGGCAGTGAAATGTTTGTTTAACAGTGTTGTAGAAATACAATACATCAAATATGCAATTTTGTGATTTTCGCCTTTTATCAAAAACGTTTGCTTTACGAGCTTTGTTGAAAACACTCATCAATTTGTTTTCCCCTCTGTTGCGTTTAGCCCATAAATTAGTGTCATATTGCCATATATACTCATTGGTGTTACAAATAATGTCAGCTGTTTTTATCAACGTAATAGCATGTTGCAAAATACAACAGCGGAACGCGTAATTGTACAGTACGTTAAGAAGGACAAAACGTTCACAAAGTCAAACTTAATATCATTTGCATATTTCTCCCATCAATGGAAGGCATGTGTGGGACATAATAAGACAGTTTTTGTTAACTGCACGTTATTTTCAATGTGGTGATCGATTATCTAATCAACCGCTAATCATAATCTGACTAAGATTCGTTTTCTAATTAAATCATTTAACCGAGACGTTTCACCTGGGACGAGCTCATACAACTTTTTAAAGTTGATTTGACCAATTCTAGAGACTTGTAATTGCCAATAATTATTGCGTTAAATCCTGCTGATGACGTCAAAGTATTAAAACTTCACAGGTCGAAATGTTCAAACCTCAGTTGTGGTTAAGAGCAGGCGTGGACGCAGAATTTCTAAAAGGGTAGGTCCACAATTAATGTGATGGGTGAATAGGACTGGGGGGAAATGGTTAACTGTAAACTAAATTAAATGTAAAAAAAATACTAGAAGGATCCGCTACTGAGTCCGCTAATTTGTATTTATATACTGACATATAAACTATATATTATTTATCATAAAATGCATATATTGCATATGAGTGTGCGTGCGCGCACACACGTCTGTGGTGTCCGTGTGTATGTATGTATGTATATATATATATATATATATATATATATATATATATAATGTGCGTGTGTGAGCGCGCGTTTGTGGGTATATGTGTATATATGAGTGTATATATGTGCGATGTTTGTGTGTGTGTGTGTGTGTGTGTGTATGTGTGTGAGTGCGTGCTCGTGTGTGTGATAGTGCGTGCTTGTATGTGAGTGGGTGCTTGTGTGTGAGTGCGTGTTTGTGTGAGTGCGTGCTTGTGTATATGTGTGTGAGAGTGCGTGCTTGTATGTATGTGTGAGAGTGCGTGCGTGCGTGCTTTTGAGTGTTTGTGTGTGTGCGTGATTGTGTGTATGTGTGTCCTATAGACATTCTTGTCACATACATATTGTATTCCACACATTCGTCTTATGCTCATGCAGAACGCAATGAGTTAAATAAAGATATTTTGTTCTGTTCTGTTCTGGTAATGCAGACTTCAGCAGTCGTTCCTATTAGCAACGAGTGACCGTTCATACGCGCTTTCCCAAACATAGGACAGCACATACCACTGTCTTTGTTACAACAGCCATGAACCATCTGCTGGAACGATTAATAGCGTTAATGGGTCTACAGAAAAGATCGATCCAACAACCCATCGCATATCAGACGTACACTTTATATCTTTAGAGCTACATCCAATTACTATATTACTTTTATTAGGCACAATGAAGACCAGTTCACACTGTTTTACTGTTAAGTATGCAACTGGAGTGGCTAAAGTGGTCAGTGCGACGTTAATAATTAATGTGTGGATTTGTCTTTATTGAAATTAGTATTGGCAAGAAAAGTTCTTTTTGAAGAAAATGGATTCAAACTAACCATTATGTTGGTTACTAATCTGATGATGAAAACTTTAGTCAATGGCTATTTGATTATGAATACAATCTGTAATCACAGATAATGCACACATGCATAATTGATGTATTTTTGAGGCTGGTCACTCGCAATATTTTTATTAATCAAATCTAGGGATGTATGTTAGCACCATGCCGTAATACAAAATGCATGAGATTTTATGCTTCACAGAGTTTAATCTAATAATGTATTGGTCAGTAAAATAATTGTATATGAGCAATGGAAGAAGTGTTTTGACAGATTTTAGCGCTTTGTTGAAGCTTCAGCTTCTTTTAATGTTTGCTTAATTTTGTTTGGCTCAGAAGCGAATACTTTAGGGATATTGGGCGAATCACCCATCTGCTATGCATTTGAATAGTCAGACATGCGTTTATATAATTAATACTGTGTCCCCCAACCTCTTTGACAGAGGTTTCTTTGGGTCCGAACCTGAAGATAATTGTTATAATCTCGTTTAGAGATTGTAATATCATTAATAAACAAAGAAGAAAGGGATACAATTTCATTCAGAGTGGAACCAACTTTACACAAAAAGTTTATAGAGCACGATTATTATCTTATCGGCGGCTATTGGACGTCAATCATATGGTCATTCTGAAATATGTGGGAGCGGAATCTATCTCAAACATTAGCCTGACCCATTTGCAGTTTGGGCTATTTTCCATACCAAACAGTGGACTACAACTGGTTTATCAAAGGCCGCGGTATGTGCTGTCCTGTCTGTGGGACGGTGCA